>JARHVA010008613.1:252500-454031 GCA_037957365.1 Torreya grandis | reverse complement strand
ACACATGTGTTGGGATGCATGTTCACCATGACTTGTTCACAAGGTAGAATGACAATCCTAAGTAAGTAAGAGAGAATGGTGAGTTGGAGGATATTTTCAATTATATGAAGCATATAATGAATATGATATTTTTTTTAAGACATATTTTACCTATAAATTATTTATTTAATGTTGATAATCACTTTAAGGAGTTGAGATATGGAATCAAAAATGGCTTATCTGGTTGTGTTAGAACTGTGAAAGTGTAATTTAAAAAATTGGTCTATAAGACCAATGATTGACACTATAAATAATGATGTATCTATTTTATTATATTATATACATCATATATTAACTATTAATTTTAATTATAAGTCATGAAATTTCCCTTATAAGTGTTAAATACAACATTCTTCATGACTATGTTTTTGGAGCTATAGGCAATTTTTTGTGTGTGAGTGAGAATATTGTTTTTGTGTCATTTTGACCAATTTTTAAGTGTACCAATAATGTGTTATTTTTTATATATTAAATGGTATCTTATAAATTATTCTAGAGTGTTTTAAATTTCCATTAAATAACTTTGTGATCAAATATTGTTGATTGTGTTTTTGAACTGTCTAGCTGATCAAAGTGAACTTTTGAAGAAGTGTTTCTCAGTGTTTAAATCATGATAAAATATGTATAATGAATTTAATTATTAACCTTAGGTCATTAATTTTACATAAACATGTGTATTTTTCCTTTAATTTATTTTTACATGTGGTTTGAGATTCATCTTTGAAGGCTATGTTTTTGGGGTAATTAGGCCTAATAGGTCTTTAAAGCCTAATGGAGCCTTCATGAGATGAGAGAATAATGTTTGACTTATTTAGAATGAAGGAGGTCATTTTAGTTTGAAAATTATTTTTTAAAAAGTTTTTAGTACTTTTTTGAGTGACATCTAGGCCATAATGATTCAAGGTGTAACATGTTACTTGAGATAGACCTAATGCATTAGGTCTCTAAGTAGGTCTAAGAAGAGAAGGTGGTCTAAGTGAGTTTAGCTGACCTAATGGTGATATTATTATTATGTGAAACGTTTGTATTATCCTTTTCCAAATTTTATACAATTATGAATATATTTTTGGCTAACCAAGGTGGATGAGAATAAGAGTCAAATATAAGTACAAAGCATAATAGGCATATTTATGTGAAAACAAAGTGGTATATGTGAGAAAGAGCAGAAAAGAGATATTTGAGGAGAATAAGTAGGTAATTTAAACCATAAAATTGGAGAATAGTATTAGTCATAAACATCCATAAAAAAATTTCATGTAGATGACAAGGTTAGTTGACCTAATAATCCTAGTAAAAAATGTTTGAGTGAAGAACCCTAGAGGTTGTTTTAAGAGTGGTGGAAGGTTGAGAAGAGTTGAATGAGTTGATTGTTTATTAAGAGACCATAATATATGAATAATATATGTGTTCCATGTGTATTATAGTGAGTGTATTTTAGATAGATAAGATAGAGATCTGAAGAAGAGATCACCATTTGTTAGTTGAGCAATAAGGTGTTTTGAGGTGATCTAGTTTATCCTGGTTGAGTTGGTGCTTAGTCAAGAGGGAGTGGGATCTTATTTGTATGTTATATCTTATATAAGTGTCCTTAAATTTTTTTATTTGGTTATAATTCACTTAGGGGTGGGTGCCTCCTTATAAGTTGGAGCTTGATAAATGACAAGTTGAGTTGGTGTTTGGCTAGTGAGGGGTTGGTGCTCCTTTTGGGGTTAGTACCTGACTAAATGTTAATTAATTTAATATAGGATAGTATTAAAAGTGGTGTTTTAGTGGGTTTTATTCCCCATGATTTTTTCCCACATATATCTTGTTTTCATGTGTTATGTTCTTATTTCATGCTCATATGAATGGTTGATTATGCATTACTATATCTCTTGATTAGTTTGAATGTTTGATGAATGATAAGTGGATTTAAAAGAAAATATTGTATATTGATTCACCCCCCAACCCTCAATGGTTATGATTATGATAATTGGTACTATATTAGGTCCTTTGGAGGAGGATTTATATCTTGAAGGTGATTTGAGAATTACAAGATGACTAAAATTGTGAAGGTCATGATTGAGCTTTACATAGAGGAATTCATGATGGTATTATCAAGATTTACTAGGAATAAGAAGGATTATGTTGAAGCCAAGTGAAAGTTAGAACATAATTTGATAGTCTATAAGGACTTTGAATACATTTTGAGAGAAAAGTATAGGTCAAGGCATCAAAGTGTCTTTTATAACCTTGATTTAGGCCTTGTAAGAAGATATGCGCAGGTATCTTGGTAAGGCAAGTAAGTAGAGGCTCATGATATTTGTTTATTGGTCTATAACACCAATGCCATTCTTGGTAGATATTTTTATACATAATATTCAAGGAATGTAGATGATCTAAAGAGTATATTTTACCTTGTATTTCCATGAATATTTTATGAAGTGATCTAAGCCATGACATATGATTATGTGATTTGTATGAATGATGAAACACCACAAAGAGATATCAAGTAAGTCATAATTATCTATAAAAGGTAGAGTTATGCAAGTGAATAATGAATTTATCATCAAGATAGAGGAGCTAAATTGAGTCTATGGAGTTTTCATAGAGGAGTAGGGGATGTCAAGTATAAGATCAAAGAGGAAGCTTGTTATATGTTCACTTTGTTCATTTCATTGTTTGTTATATCTAAAGATGCATCTGAGTGTGTAAAGATCTAATAAGGTGAATTTAAATTTTGATAATGATCAATAAGACAATGGGAAGATAGTTTTAAGTATCTTTGAAATCATAATGGTTTGAGTTTGAAAAACATAGTGAAACCATGATAAGCGAGTGACTGTAAGGTGTCTATAGATTTGGTTATTTTGAGTCATTACCATGTGAAGTTAAATTATCTTGCTGGATGTTAAAATGAAATTAGAATCATGTAATATATATGAAGTCATTGATAAATATTTTTAATTATAAAATTTATTAGATTTTCATAAATATTTGTTAGAATTCTAAAATAGAGAATGAGGTCTCACAAACCTATCTAGTAAGTTTGATATGTTGATATTGTTATGAGCTAATTTAAGCCATGATGGATTGAGAAACATAAAGAATAATTCAAATTGAACATGAGTTCAAAGAGTGCATATGAGTCATATATTGGTATGCAAGACCAAGGAGAGTATAAAAACTAATTGTAGTTTGTTAATAAAGCTAGAGGTGTTATTGAAAGAGAAGGGAAGGTTCTTGAATATATGTCAAGATGGGGTATCTTTGTGAGTATTCTGAGTGTAACCAATTGGTTTTAGTCATGTCAAGGAAAAAATGATAAATCGTGTATTCTGATATCATCTAAACATGGTGTGCATGATCTTAGGGAGAGCATGTGTCTCATATGCTTCTTAGTTTCCTTGTTCATGTGTGTTGAGTTTCTAGTTGTTGAATATGGTTGAGTTACTTTTATGAGTTGAGCTCATGAATGGTTGATGAAATGGTATCTTTGATTGGAAACTTCATAAGATCCTATGTTTTCTTCAAAGGTTAGTAATGGTTTTAAACTTCATATGAGAAGGGTTGATGACTTTTAGAGAAGCCCATGTGGGCCCTAGAAGGATAGTTGATTGCATAAAACTTGTTGGTCATCATTGGAAATCCATATATGGGTGAATTTATCTTCATTAAAGGTATGGTATTCTTTTCAAATATGTATTGATTTTCAATAGTTGGTTTATGGCTTCAAATGACATGATCTAGGTGGAGCATGCAGTTAATTAGAGATAATTCAAGTCTCTTGAGAAGCTTGAAGAGAAGTATGTATGGTCAAAGGGGGAGCTTGTTGGTTTTGTGAGTGGTCTAGTCCAAATATCACTAGGATATGTGTGTATGACATTGTGAGAGTGTATACGACCATTTGTCATTAATGTCAAAGGGGGAGAAAGTTATTGATGAAATTTTTAGTTTGGGAGATGAGCAACTTGTTGAGAGTAGTTTGAGAAGGATCAATTCATTTATGGTTTTCCATCAATGACAAAGTGAAAGATTTTTGAAATGTTTCATTGATTTCATGTGTTTATTTACTATCATTGATGTCAATAAGTCTTTATAAGCTGAGAGTAGTCATTAATGTCAAAAGAACCATGGGCTCAAGTATTGGCTCACAAGAAGGTGATTCATTGATATGAGGTTGATTGCTTCATAAAAGAGAGAGTTTGTCTTCTTGTCTTGTGTGTTTAAATAATGCTAGTTAAATCTTGGCTAGTGACCTATATGGTCTAAAGAGACTTGGTCAAAGGTCAAAGGAGAATTATGGGAGATGATTTGGATCCTATCTAAGATATCTGGAGGTGAGTAATGAGATATAATAGGTGTCTTAAAGGTCTCAAAGTGGTATGGTGCTTAGTAGGTATATGTGAATGGACTTGTTATTTAGCACATAAATGGTATGATAAGACATTATGATTAGTTTTTGAGGCTTGTGAGCTTGTGTGACATAGGTATGAGGTGTTGATAGAAGTAAAATATGTTTTAAGGTATATTCAAGGTCTAAAGTGTGACAGGTAGTTCAAGACCTAATGTGGCCTAATGAAGAGTCAAAGTTAATGTCCAAGGTGATATAGATAATGTTATTTTTACCATATGTGTGAGAGGTTGTTTCAAGAGTGATCATGAAACAACATGTCTTGAGTCAAAGTAAAAAGCATGAAAAATGGGTATTTAGTTCTCTGAAGTGCTAGAAAGAAGAGTTACATACCTGAGAAGGAAATTTTGATGCTTGTGGGAATGTGTGACTATTACATGATAATTTGAGCTCTTAGGGAGAGATGTAAAAATTTCCTAAATTTTTTTTCCAAGTTTTATGAGTGGGTTTCAGTGGTAAAGCTATATGAACAAATGTTAATAATGGAAACTGATCTAAAACCCTCTCAAAACCTTCATAATAACCTGATGTTGAATAACTTGTTAAAATATTCTAATAATTTTTTTTATTCCTATTTAAGTGTTTTTATGTTGTATTTAGCTCCCTCAATCATCTCTAGGTGGAAATGGTTTTTTAGGATAGTGAGTGAAACCTACAAGAAAATGCTTGTTTTTGAAGAAGTTAATATAGAATACAAAATTTTCATTAGACTAAGTATGAAAATGGATGAATGGAGAAGATAGATACTTATTATTTATTACCATGAAAATGGATGAATGGAGAAGATAGAGACTTATTATTTATTACCATGAAGTTATTTTGTCAAATTATATTCTATGTGTAAACTATTTTGGTCACTCATGTTGACTTATTGCTAAACTAGGCTAATAGTGAAACTAGTGAGAAAAACTAGTCAAAGTGAGAATGTGTTTAGGGATTAGTTGCAGTGGATTAGGAATGGATATAATTTCTTGAGTATTTTTTAAAATACCTATACCTAATTTTAATTTTTATTATTATTTTTTATTTCATTTAAAAATTTTAAAATGGTGTTCATAAAATGACCTGTCTAAGTGAGTTAAGATAGTGGAGTAAGGTTTAGAGTTTGATCTATATGTTACATATTTCCCATAAAATATCTATATATTTGTGTTTTAATATTTTATAATGATATATAAGTATCATATTAATGCATCATGACTTATTTAATATGTATACATAAGTGTTGGGATGCATGTTCACCATGACTGGTTCACAAGGCAAAATGACAGTCCTGAGTAAGTAAGAGAGAATGGTGAGTTGGAGGATCTTATCACTTAGATAAATCATATAATGAATATTATATATTTTTTAATAAATATTTTACATATAAATTCTTTATGTAATTTTGAGAGTCATTTTTAATGAGTTGATATATAGAAGACAAAATGGCTTGTTTGGTTGTGTTAGAACTATGAAATAGTATTTTCACAAATTAGTTTTTAAGACCAATGATTGACACTAGAATAATGAAACATATATTTTATTAGATTATATAGGTCACATAATAACTATTAATTTTAATTATAATTCATTAAATTTCCCTTACAAGTGCTAAAGACAATTTTCTTCATGACTGTGTTTTTGGAGCTATAGGTAGTTTTTTGTGTGTGAGTGAGAATGTTGTTTATGTGTCATTTTTACCAATTTAGAAGTGTAATTTTTTTTTTAATGTTTTATATATTAAATATGATATTATAAATTATTTAATATTTTTTTTAAGTTCCTTTTATAGATCTTTGTGATTAAATATTATTGACTATGTTTTGGAACTGTCTCGTACATCAGAGTGAACTTTTTGAAGGAGTGTTTCTTAGTGTTTGGATCCTAATATAAGATGTATAATTAATTTTATGATGAAAATAAGGTCATTAATTTTACATATATATTTTAATTTTTACTTTAATGTATTTTTACAGGTGGTTTGAGATTCATCTTTGAAGACTGTGTTTTTGGGGTAATTAGGCCTAATAGGTCTTTAAGGCCTAATGGAGCTTTCATGAGATGAGTGAATAATGTGTGAATTATTTAGAATGAATGAGTTAATTTTAGGTTAAAAATTAAGTTTTTAAAAGGTTTTATGACTTTTTTAGGGCCATCTAGGCCATAGTGATTCAAGGTGTAACGTGTTACTTGAGATAAACCTAATGCATTAGGTCTCTAAGTAGGTCTAAGAAGACAAGGTGGTATAAGTGAGTTTGAATGACCTAATCATGATAATAATATTGTTTGAAACGTGTTTATTGAAATTTTACAAATTTTATCCAAGTAAGAAGAGATTTTTGGTTGACCAAGGTGGGTAAGAGCAAGAGTCAAGTATAAGACATAATAGGCATATTTGTGTGAAAAAAGTGGTATGTGTGAGCAAGTGGAGAAAAGAGATATTTTAGGAATATAAATAGGTAATGTAGAAAATAAAATAGATTATTTTATCATTCATGAACATACATCAAATAAATTTCATGTAGATGAAAAGGTCAGTTGACCTAATAAGCCTAGTAAGAGGCATATTTGAACAAAGAAGCCTAGAGGTTGTTTTAAGAAGGGTAGAAGTTTGAGAAGAGTTTTATGAGTTGATTGTATATTTATAGACCATAATTGATGCATAAAATGTGTTTTACATGTTTATTATATATTTTTTATTTTAGATAGAGAAGATAAATATCTAAATAAGATATCACCATCTGTTGGTTGAGCAATAAGGTGTCTTGAGGTAATCTAGTTTGTCTTGGCTGAGTTGGTGCTTAGTCAAGAGGGATTTGGAGCTATTTTGAAATTTTAAGATTTAATAATTTTACTTGAATTTTAATATTTGGTGTTGATTCACTTAGGGTGTGTGTGCCTCCTTACAAGTTGGAGTTTGTTAAAGGACAATTTGAGTTGGTGCTTAACTAGTGAGGGGTTGGCACCTCACTAAATTTTGATTCATTACTTATAATAAAATAGTGCAAGTGTTTAATTGGTTTTTATTCCCCATGAGGTTTTCTGACATACCTCTTGTGTTCATGTGTTATTTTATTTATTCATTCTCATATTAATGGTTGATTATGCATTGTTATATATCTCGATTAGTTTGAATGTTTGATGAATGCTAAGTGGAATTGAAAGAAAAGATTGTACACTGATTCACCTTCCCCATCAGTAGTTTTGCTTCCAAAATTTATTTATACCCCACTTTTTTTTGGTATTTTTAAGGAGAGGAACTACTAAATTTTTTATAATAAGAAAAATCACATTAGAAAATGTATTTTTTATATAGTGGTAGCTATCAAGGAGAAAATTTCCTCCATCAAAATGGATGACCTTGATAAAGTATCTAAGGATGAGGAAACTATTATTCACAATTAGGATCTCCTTATTCAAATAATAGTAAAAAAAAAAGATAAAACCAAATTGAACATGAGTATGATTAAAATGAATAAACCCACCGTTCCTTATACCAAGATAAAATTTGATGGAGCATCAAAAGGCAATCTAAGTAGATATAGTGGAGGATTAATCAATTACAATAATAAATAACTCATAGCATACAATACAATACCTTTGGGGTATGACAAACCTTGTATTAGAATCAAACATAGTTTTTAGGGGTATCCAATTGGTGAAGGAAAATAATCTTAAATTTATGGTTATATAAGGGGAATTGCAAAACATTATTAATTACCTTAAAGGAACATCATCTCCTAGTTAGACCATCAAGAATTTTATTATCAAATATCTAAGTCTTATGAATTTTTTTGAGTGGAATTACATAATACACACATATAAGAAAGTAATAAATGGGAAGAATGGTTTACCAACATGGGAGCTTATATATAGGAACTTTTTAAGTGGACTAAGATTGAGAGACTTAACCCCTCTATAAACCTTATACTAAAGAATGAATCCAATCCTAGTCCTTTAGTATTTAGGCCCTTGTGATGGATTTCATTTATCCTAATAAGCTAAAGGTATTTAAAATTCCTCATCTAAATTAACCATGTCTATATATCACTATAGGAACACAAAGAGGAAATGAAAAAGATAATTAGTTTCAACCATATAAGAATAAATATTGAAAGTTTTTTGCATGCGAATATTAATCCAAAGTTATTAATTTATAAGGAGGCATATTATAATGATGGACACCTTATGAGACTCTATGGAAATTTAAAGCTTCTCACACACTCTACAAGTCTTTATATTGAATTATCTTAAAAAACCCCTATTGTTTCCAACATTGACAAGAACATATAATTTAGAAGGGATAACCCATTTTCAAGGAAATATAATGGGTGGAAATAATTTAATAATGAAACCTTTGTCTAGTAAAGGCATAAAAATTAATGAAATAGTTTGGAATATACTAAATAATGGAGGCTTAGGTAGTTACATATAAATGATAAAGGTCCATGATCCAAGGGTCTCTATTGATTTTTCAAAACTATAGGATAATAAAATGGTAAATATAAGAGGAGGTTATATAGTGATTTATAAATATATTGTCTCCAAAGTGATTGGCATGACAATGGAGGGCCTTAAAATCTTCAAGGACATAATAATGAAGAACTAAGAGATAAACCATTCCTTAAGGAGAATGAAAAGATTAATGAATTGGAGGATAGAATAATAAATATCTCATATTTGGTTCCATGAGGGGAATTAATCCATAATATCATGAAGTATTTGACCTCAAAAGGTAGCTTCAATAATATTTTCTCTTACCATTTTTATTTTCTCAATCATTTTAGGCATAAAATCCAAATGATTATTATATTATTCCATATACTTTCCTTGGAAAATTTGGTCTTTGAGTTCCAATAAGAGAAAATTAAGGCCTCCATTCACTAGGTCTCAATCCCCTTCTTGCTTCAAACTCCATATCCAACTATTTTACTTAAGATCCTCAAATCTTGTCCTTCTCTTCTAGAGTCATCAGCTAAGGGCATTGTGAAGTTGATCATCAATAGATAT
Organism: Torreya grandis; assembly: GCA_037957365.1. Taxonomy (NCBI): domain Eukaryota; kingdom Viridiplantae; phylum Streptophyta; class Pinopsida; order Cupressales; family Taxaceae; genus Torreya; species Torreya grandis. The sequence continues at coordinate 444,607 of JARHVA010008613.1, read as the reverse complement.
GGGAGAAAATACATACCCCTATTAAAAGTTTGAATATATCTTATTAATCAAATAATATGAATTCATTTTCATATCTTATTAATTAAATTAACTCCTTTTTATTAGTTAAATTAATCATTACTCTAATTATAAATCCCATGGAATTAGAATTTATAATTTCATTTAATTCAATTTCTCCTTTTTCCACCATATGTGGCATTTTTCAAGGAAAATTCTCTACCCTCCATCTTGGAGATAATATGGAAGGCCATTTTTCCACTGAGTAAGATATTTTTGATAATGATTTTCCACCCTCCATCTTTGAAGCATTATGGATGGCTCTCATTTCATTCCTTGATATATTTTTGAGTGGCATTCACACCTTCCATCTTCCATGCAAGATGGATAGATCATATTAATCCCACTTGGGATATTTTGAGGAGCATCCTCCACCCTTCATCTTAGAAAAGATGAATGGCTCACCTTAGTGATCTATGTTATGCCTTGGTGTGAATTCTCAAACCTCTATCTTGAAGGTGAGATGGAGGGCTCACATTCGACCAATCTACCTATAAATAAACATGCACCCCTCTTCATATCTCATGGTAAAGATTTATAGTGAATCCCTACTAATTCTTAGAGCCACCTTGTGCATAAATTAAACTTATTATCAAGATATTTTTCAAATTTATCAAAGGGAAATGATCCACTCTTCAAACATGACATATATAAAGAACCTTTGATACTACATTTTGAGACACATTTTAATTACATTGAACAAGGTGAAGAATTCACAAAAGAAGGTATAATTTTCATGATTTTATCTTCATATTTGGTTTTCTATTCATCTTTGATTTGGATCATGAGGTCCTAGGCTTAAGGTAGTTTTTTTCATTACTTTTATTTTGATATTTCACTAACAAAGGAAAAACTAAACTTTTTTACTCCTATGGATACATATGGCACACTTGATGGGACCCCCACAATCCACACTCTCTTTTGAGATTTTATTTCAATTTTTATTTTTTTAAAATCTATTTTTTTTGATAATTTTCAATAATTTCATCATTATTTTATATCTTTGCATATTAGTGAATTTAAATTATGAGAAATGATGAGTTAACCATTGTATATTAGTGAATTGGTGAAAGGTCCCCTATAATCAATGAAAACACCTATGTTCCTTATTTTTTGTTATGTTTTTTTATTATATGTAGGTTTTTTATTAAGTGAAATCAACCCAAAAATCATTGAAATCATCTCTAAAATTAGTGAAATCATCCTATAAATTAATAAAATTATCCATTTTATCGATGAATTTAATATCTAATACACAATTTTTTTGTCATGTTAATTAGAGAATTCAAATATTTTCAAAAAAATTGATATATTATCATAAAAAATACTTTAATATGGTAAAATTCCCATATAATCAGTAAAAATACCTATATTCTTTGTTTTTGGTTATCTTCTATATTTTTTGCATGTTCGATATTTAACAAAATTAACCTTAATATCAATGAATTCACACTCATGTATTAAACAAACTATTTTCTTGATAATTAGTGAATTTATATATTTTTGATCAAATTAATATATTATTGGTGAAAATTCCTACATAATCAGTGAAATTGATGTTGTTAAAAGGCAAATTCACCTATGCCTGCATTTTTTGGTTTTATTTTGTGTTATGTGAAGGTTCTTACAAATAGTGAATTGGCCTTGAGAAATAGTAAATGAACCTTTATGAATTAATCATAAGAGTTTTAAAAATGTATAAAATTAACCTCCCTTACTTGAAAAAGACCCACCAATCAAAATTACTCACTTTTTTATATAAATTCCGAAAGGGTGTGGTGATCCATTCAAAACACATATTTTTCATTCATGTTTCTTTTAGTGCTTTAAAAAAGAATTCATATTTGGATTTGGTGAAATAAAATACTTAAATTGTTTTTCATCATTTTAGTTCTTTACTTAAGGACTTGCTTGTAATCTTGTGAAACTCCTTCATACGTATGCTCTCCCCTTGGTAGGGTGACTCAGAACTGTAGAGGTGATCTCTTGTTTTATCTTGGAATATTTTCCTATTATACTCTTCACTTGCCCTTAGTGGGATTCATGTGAATGATAATATAAATACCTTTCCTTTTCTTTTTGGCTATGTAATTAGGGTGTCATTTCCTTATCATGAGTCTTTAAGGCATGGTGACTAGGAAGTCATTACCTAGCGTTCATACCAACCCCATTTATCTAGTGGGGTATATAAATCAAGGATACATCATTTGTAATTTAACTAAAATGTTCCTTAGAGCTTGATTTTTCTAGTAAAACTTCACTAAAATATTATGGATGAATGGTCATGAAGGAACAAGACCCTCATACAAATATCTTATTAAATATTGATGTCCAATTAATAGATTTTTTTGCCCATGTATTGCAAGATATATTGGGACCATCTAGTAAGCCATTGAAAACTTTATAATAGGACATTTTGGCCATAAAAAATTCATTGGTGTAAGTTTAAAAAGGAACAAACACTTGAATATGTATTTTAGGTATGTACCTTTTGAGATAAGGTTGGGGTTAAAAAACCACCAATAACTAAATTAATTATTAAATAATATTAAAATTTTATAATCTTCTCTCAAGGTGAGTATATCAAAATAATTGATGAATATGGAGTACTCCCATATCAGTCACTAAATTAGTGTCATTAACTTGAATGTTTTATTGTTTGGTTGTTGTGTCAAAAAAAATTCATATATTCAAACATATCCTACATACACCTTTGTAAAGAGGCATTGCTCTGGCCAATTTTCAAGTTAAAAAGTGTTCCCTTCTACATCTCATTTCAAATTTGTCTAAATACATACCCTTCTTGTCTAAAATCATATCGCTATGCTGCCCATTTGAATTTTGTCCCACTCTAATCAAATTAAAAAAAAAATTAATTCAAAACCACTTCAATACTAAGTTAGAATTCTAGTCTCAGTACCAACTCTCATGTTTAAGTCAAACCTGTTCAAGTCAAAGCATTCTCTTTTCATTTCCAACTCATATGTCAATTCCTTTTCATGTCTAAGTCTACTAAAAATTTATGTTTATATGTCAAAACCTAATATCCTTACATTCAAACATTCTAATTTCTCATATAAAAATAATAATAAAATCTTGTTAAAATATAATTCTAAACTTTTGTACAAATTTGTCAAGACATTAGTGACTTAATTACACACACTTGGATGTTAGCTTTGACTTCATCTCATATTCAATCATTCTAATCTAATTTAAAATGGTCTTACATTTTTAAATCTTCAAGATAATTAAACCATATTTGATAAACTTATCCAAATTTAATATTTTGAAAAACTTGAGTTCATGTCAAATTACTTGGTTTGTAGTAGTGTCCAACAAGACTCGATACAAAAGAAGTGGCATGGCTTACAATGTTGATTATGATGATGATTGGACATAAAATCAACAAGATTATATATATATTTTTTCATATCAACCAAATTATCCACATGATCAATAAGATTATATGAAATCACATAATATAGAAATCCATCAACATGAGTATGAGTATGTGCTATTTAGTTATGATGTATCTCAAGCTCAATTTGAGGAATAAATTTTTTATAACATAGATTAAGATCTCTTACACTTAGTAGAGATGGGTTATAAGGCTCCCATTTATTATTATATAGATAAATTACATAATATTTAGAGATCTCCACCAAAAAATATTTTTCAAATCATAGAGTGGACTAAGGATTTACCTTCCTCTAGACATGCTCCAAAAATTGTTCAAACACAATCAGTCCTAGTAACATATAGAAAGGGGAAGGAATTACTTTTTTCCCCACCCTAAATTTTTCCTATAATTGTAACCCAATTACAATAAGTTGGTCAAGTGTTGATTTATCTTGAAACATTATTAATAATTGCTCCCAATTTTTTATCCTCCACTTATAGAGTTTAATCAACCTATTGAGCATCAGGTTAAATATTCATTAGTTGATCCATTCCCTACCCTAGATACATCCATAAATATTGATAAAAAATATATACCTTTAGATTCCTCATAATAGGTTGTTTTGAATCCATAATAAGAATTTCCTAATCCCCATCAAGTTCTTGTTAATCCCAATCTCAAATTACTTTCTAAACAAATCCCCCCTTAATAGTTATATAATTCAAATCATTATGAACAAGTCCCTAATAAGACATATAGTATCCCATCCATCTCACATCTCCCCCAAAATAACCCTTCTAAAGTTGATCAAGTTCTCTCTACTATCATTTAGGTATTATCTAGTACAAAAAAATGTGTTCCATCTAGACAACATGTTGCTTCTAATAGGTAATGAGTTTCATCTATACAATGGGATGCTTCTAATTAGCAATGAATTTATACCAATAAATAAAAAATACTCACTTAAATATAATGAATTATTCCTATGAGGAAACAAGTCTACATTCCATCTTCAAATCCAAATCAACACCAAGCCCCCCACAACTAATTCAATCCCAAAAATAGGACTACTAAACCTAATACATTAGTGTAAAGAGTTTCCACACATCCAGTTAATCCATAATTTAATTATTAGCCATAATATCCACCACTTACATCCTAAAACAATTGTTTTCCCCATGAAGGGAAAGCTATCAAAGACACAAATTCATGATTACAAGCAAGAAATTAGGGTTAAAAGTATAATTTGGATCAAATATGCTCATATCCATTCGACACTCGCATATTATATAATCCTTCCCATCTCATTTTGATATCCCTAAATTTGACAAGTATAAAGAAAGGGTGATCTGAAGGAGCACCTAAAAGAGTTTCTTATTACATGCCAATAAGTAGGATAATGCCCCAATTTTTCGCTTCACCTTTTTTCACAAATCTTGGTTGAGCAAGCTTTGGAGTGGTTCTTGAATCTCCCAAAGGTTTCTATCATGAATTCTGATGATTTATTAGATAAAATTTTTAAAAACTTTATGTATAATATTTAACATGAGTTAACCATGGTTGACTTGTGTAATATCAAATAATGAGGTGGAGAGAGCTTTGTAGCTTATCTCTAATGATGGAGAGTTTTAACCAATAGCTTTCCACATTTTCTTCCTAAAGATGAGTTAGTGAACATATTAATGAAAAATTTAAATTCATAATTGGCTCTTAACCTTAGATTTTGTAGGCCATATAACTTTTATGAACTCATTCACAAAGTAGTTCAAATAGAAAAGACCCTCATTGATAAAGGATTTATTAAAATTGATTCACAAAATCAACCCCAACATCAAACTCAAAACCAAAATTATAATCAAACTTCATCCCCAAATCCAAAAATTGTGGTAGAGAATCCCAAAACATTCAATCACAAAGATAATGTGGTTGATAATAGATTAACAAAGTAAGACATGTTCATATAGTGCAGTTATTATTAGTGCAAAAATAACCTTTACCACATCCACTTACTTTGCACATGTCTCCTCCTCTAAGCAATGAATTCAATAGAAGATTGTTTTCTAATATTTAAGATCTTATTTAGGTATTATTTTGAAAGACACTCATTGTAAATATGATTACTTGGCCTAATACCAAACCATTTGATGAAATTTACGCCAAACTTGAGTGGTATCGAGATAATAAGTATTGTGAGTATCATCATGCAAAAGGTCATGGTATTCATAGATGTGTGAAACTTAGACATATTATCCAAGACATGTTGAAAATATGGGAGATTGAATTAAAAAATACATCATCCCATTCTACTCATAACATGGGAATCTATAGACACCCTTTTCCTCAGCATAATACTAATTAGAACGAGTGACAAAAGCATCAACATAATATAATCATAATCAAAATGAGGGTTCAAAGGATAAGAATGTTGATTATCATGCTACCACCTATGATTATAATGTGGTGGGATGTATCATATAACATCATGTGGTCACAATCATAATCAATCCCCATTCTCATTCTAATAATTCCCAACAAGAAAATCCCTCCATTCTAGGATCAGGATTGTCTATTATGGGAGTTCCTCCTAAACATAATCCTCATCTGATAGTTACCATCCTATGACTTATCTATTACTCCTCTAATTCAAATAATATTATTCTTGCTTGAGATTGTCTTTTTACAACTCGATGCCCTAAAATTAACCTTAAAAGGCCTCGATCTCTTCCTACTATTATCAATCCACCTTCTACTTCCAATATTGTTAAAAATTAATACAAACCCAAATATTCACCTCCTATCACAAAGAAATATGATATTTTGGATCAATTCAACAAGAAAGTAGTGTATATTTACATATTGGATCTTTTTTTATACATCTCAACTCCACAAGGATATTTTGTATGAGATTTTGATCCAGTCTAAAGTTCTTAACAATATTGCACTTGATAAATTTCAAGCATTTATAGAACATTTATCTCTTAGACCATAGCTTATCTTTGATTAGAGTGACATGTCATCCCTTGGTTATTGTACATTGAAGTCACCATTGCCCATCAAAATCAAGTGATTACTCATAAATAATATTTTTAGCCTCAATATTATTTCATTAAAGTTAGTCCAACATCTATGATACACTATAGAAAATTTGTAGAATGATACCATCACCATTAAAGGATATGATAATATTGAAAGGTGGTTAGCAGGTATAGTTTACTTACCCATCTAGGTTGGGATTTTAATTCATAGTACCTCATGTCATGATATTGACCTTGACTTTCCATATAAGCTCGTCCTTTGATTCTAATGAATATATGAGATACGTGAATTTACATCCATGTTATATTAATGCATAAAATTTACCCATTCAAGAATGGAGGTCATTATTCTTAGGGATACACAACCTTATCAATATTTTAAACATTTTTAATAAGAGGGTCTCAAATACACTTATTATCCTAGCGTTGATCATGCTATCAAGAAAGATAATCAAGTGATGTTTGATCCACCTAAATCTAATTATCTTGATCACAATACCCTTGTTTCCTCTTCTAATGTACCTCTTCCCCTAATAAATTCTTCTCTTTTTAATATTCATGATAAGGTCCTTAGAACATATAGTATCGAAAATGCTTTTCATATTTCCAAACTCCCTAGATCACCCAAATCTAATGGCAAGCCCAAGATGGAATGGCATAAGAAGAAGGTAGAATTTCAACCCAAAGGGTATCTACCATTTATCTTAGGTAAAGAATTTAATAAAAAAATTAGAAATAAATAGATCAGTCATGGTTGTACAGTGAATTTTTCACTCTTTGTTTTCAAATCAAAAGGTATCCCCTTCCAAATAGAATTATGAAAAATCACACTTATATTGGAAAAATATTGAGAGAAAAGGAATAAGGTAGAATATATCCTATTCTTACCACTAATCATGAAAATAAGTAAGTCCTTGGATAAAAATTTCCTAAGGTTGTCTCCACACATCTTGAAAGTGATTCAACCCCTACATTTGATGATGATATTCCTATTAATGACACAGAGTCCTTTTATAGGATTTACAATGAGTTTGAAAACACCAATATATTTCATTCACATTCTATTCTTCATTTCCATTATTCTAAACTTACTTCTTACCCTCAATTATATTAACCTCATATATTGGGACCAACAAGACCAAAATATTACACTTGATGAGTTTTCAAATGAAGAAGCCATTTTAGAGTTTATGGGATAAAGTGATGGTTTAATGGTGGGTGACTAGTAGAAAGGATTTGTTTAAAATTTAGACATTAAGGCATATCTTAGGGAGTAGGTGAAATTCCTTGGTCATAATAAATATAAAAATAAAAAATTGATATCCTTAAGTGAAAATCTCTCTGAGATGATTTTAGATCAGGAAAATAGTAAATAAAATGACAAGTCCATTGGTGAAAACCTATTTTAGGCACTAATGTATGGGGAAATTCACTCTCCCTCATAATAATCCCAAGGTTAAATAATTACAAACTTTCCATTTGGAGTATAAATCAATCCTGATGATCTTGAAATATTTGAGAGAATGAACCTAGATAATTCGCATCTAGTTTATTGTTGATTGTTACCTGTTATGAATGATTTTGATTCTTCTTATATGGGTGGGTTTTATATCCCACATTCAGACCTAGAATATTATTTACCTTCATTTCCCACAATACTGAAAGAGGGTTCCACTCTTCTTGTGGAATATACTACAAAAAAGAATATTGGCACACATGATGATCCTAAGATGATCAAACTTGGTGCATCTCTCACTCCAAAAGAATGTAAACTGATAATTTCTATTATAATAAAATTTATTGATATATTCATCTAGACCTAATTTGATATGTTGGGTTTATATCCTTATTTTATATTTCATCATCTGGTTATGCACCAAGATGATAAGCATATTAAGAAAAAGCAATAAAAGATGCATCCCCAAATTACCATTATGGTCAAAATAAAATTATAAAATTTATTTGTTGTAAGTTTTATTAATCCTACTCCTTATGAAGATTAGACTTCTAATATTTTACCAATTAGTAATAATCCTCTTGGGTATACAAATATGCATAAATTGTATAGACTTTAACAAATATTATTTAACGAATGATTTTATACTACCCAACATAGATATGATTATTGATTTTATATCAAGTTATGATATGTTATCTCTTATGGATGGATTCTCTAGTTATAATCAAATTAACATTTCTATAATTATCAACACAAAATAATGTTCAAAACTCCATGGGGAACATTTTCTTACTAAGTCATGCCATTTGGCTTGAAAAACATTGGAGCTACATATCAATGTGCAATCATAGTTATTTTCCATGATCTTGTGTATGACATTATTAAATATTATGTACATGACATTTTATTCAAATCAAGTACCCATGATGAGAATAATTTTTGAAAGGATTCATGAATATAAAGTGTGTTTGAACCCTAAGAAGTGTGTTTTTGGAGTTACATCTAGAAAATTGTTGGACTTCATCATTTCTTATAGGGGCATTGAAGTTGATCAAACTAAATTTTAGGCTATTATTGAGATGCCTCCTCCTAATTTAAAACAAATTCACAACTTATAGGGAAAGATTCAGGCCATTTAGCATTTCATTTCCTAGCTTTCTAATTGATTCCACCCATTTACACACCTTCTAAAAATGGCACTACATTTCAATGGAATTCAAAATGTCAAGAAGCCTTTGATAAACTCAATAAATACATGTAAAATCCTCCATTACTCATTCCACCAATACCTAGGAAGCCTTTATTATTGTACATTTCCATAACTACAAGCACCTTGGGGGCACTCCTCACCCAATATGATGATCAAGGTAAAGAAAGAGGTGTCTATTGTTTGAGCCAAAAATTGGTCACTTATGAGCATAATTACACTCAAATGAAAAAATATTGTCTTGCATTAGTTTTCACTTCTTATAAACTCAAATATTATCTATTGAATAATAATACCATTTTGATTTCAAAAGTGGATCCTCTAAAATATCCATTAAAAAATTAGCTTTGATTGAATGAATGGTCAAATGGGTGATGTTGATCAATGAGTTTGACATCAAATATACACACCATATGGCTATTAAAGGATAGGTATTAACAAATAAATTAGCTGAAAAACATCTTCAAACATTCATGTCTATCATAATGTACTTTCCTAATGATTATGTTATGACTCTAAATGAATACAAAGAATGGAAACTATATTTTGATGGTTATTTCATGTCTCATAGTTGTGGAATGGGCATATTGTTCATTACACCACAAGGAGATATTATCTCCAAATCCTTTCACATTAGATTCCCATGCACTAATAACATAGCCAAATATGAAGTTTTACATGTTGGGATTCATCTTGCAAATTGGTGTAATAATCAACATTTTCTTGTATATGTTGATTCAAAAATGATTATTAATCAAGCAGCTAATCAATACCATAATAAGGATGAAAATCTTGTGCCTTAAAAAGCCATGGTAGATACACTCAAGGTCAAATTTGAAGTCATCCAATTTGATCATGTCCTTCGATCTAACAAGTCTATTGATTTTATGGCTACCATAAAATCCATGATTACAATCTCATACTGTCGAATAATATCAATTCTTTATTAAAAATATGGTCATTCCAACATATAATTATTCAGCCTCCAAAATGATATGCATCATTGCTAGTCCCAATTCCCCTTAGTATGAAGCCATTTACTCCTATCTCCATGATCAAATCCTTCTAGTTGACCTATCACAAAACTATACAAAATCTTTTATCCAAAACATGTACCATTACACCTTGTTTGGTAACACGCTCTATCATAGGGGTTATGAATGAACTCTAATTCATTGTTTAAATTTGATATAATCTAACTTAGAATTTAAGTAAGTTCATGAATGGAATTATAGGTCTCACACTAGTGGTATGGTCTTGGATAAAAAATCCCTTACATGGGTTACTATTGGCCCACTATGAAATCAGATGCATGTGCTTAAGATAAAAAATGTGTGACAATTCAAAAATATGGTGATATTACTCATGCTCCAGCATAGGCATTTCAACCAGTTGTAAATCCTTGTCCATTTTATACATGGGAGATTTATTTTATAGGAATAATTAAATCCACCTCTGCATATGGCCATAAGCATACCCTCACTATTAATGACTATTTCACTAAATGGGTAGAGGTAATCCCTCTAAATTATGTAATTGATAAGAAGATTTCTAAATTCATAACAAACCACCTCACTTACCATTATGGAATTCACTCCAATATAATCTTATATAATGGAACATCCTTTAAAAATAATCATATTATATCCCTTTATTCAGAATTCCATATTAATAATAATTGTTTCACTCCCTATTACCCCCAAGGTGATGAACAAGCTAGCGTACCTACTTTAATGATTGCCAAAATTATCAAAAATATTTTCAATAACACTATTTATGATTGGCATTTGAAAATATTCCTAACCTTGTAAGCATGCCACACCAATGTCTTTACCCCTACTGGTGTGACACCCTATTCACTGGTCTATGGTTTTAAATCAATCCTTCTTATTGATATTGATCTTCTCTCCTTATGTATTTCATCATAGGAAATTCTTGATGAGGATGACTATCAAGTTTATAGATTAATAGATTTGGTGCTCCTAGATGAGAAATAGATAGCCACCCTTAATCACCTCAAATAATATCATAATTAGTTACACTAGAATATAACAAATACATTACCTCTACATGGTTTGAACTTGATCATCTTATGTTAAAATAAAATCAAAATAACACTAATGTTGAGTGGGATAAGAAAGGTAAGTTTAAACCTAATAGGTTGGGCCCTTTTTTGTCACATATAGCTATACATAAAATGCATATAGGTTGAATACTCTATAGGGGTATGAATTAGATGATCCAATGAACATTCTGCATCTTAATAATTTGTATGTTTGAGTTTTTGAGATCTTATCTGAGTATCCTTACTTAGGGGAAAAAATTCCCTAGTCTGTGTCCTCTCTCATTTTTTACTTTTCTTGAGGACATCCCTTCACTATTTATCACCCTCTTTCCTACTACCACCCTAATTGGAATATAATTAAATAGGTGTAACAGGTGAATCTAGAGTAAATTTAGGAGTATATCAACATTGTAAAATGGTTTTATGTTAAAATCTCATTTGAGGTGAAATGTCAAAATATTTAAAATCATTATGATTTCCAATTTAAGTCTTGATTATTCATATCAAGATTTTATGTTGTGAACATTTTTATCTAAATTCAAATTGATTTAAGTGCCTTATGTTTTACATTTTAGAACTGATTTTCTATATCTTGCTTGAAATTGTATCCATTTTCATTTGAATTAAAATATAGGAATTTTCACAAACAATGTTATCATGATTCATTTATAGATTATGATGCATATTGTCATTTTTAATATTAAAAAATCAAGTATCAAATGTATAGTCACACATCAATGTGAAATTTAATATTTTTTATCTGATCCAATCATAAGATAATGAAAAACTCATGATAAACCATTAATATCTATACACAAATATTATAATCAATTACATCACATTAAATAATTAAGGATAACATCTATTTCATCAAAAATAACCATAAAAGAATCTCAAAATCATAATCATATCAACCACATCTAATCTAAGTAAATGAGAGATAAGCAAATGAGATAAAAATCACATGAGGCAATAATAAAAAGCATACATGTGTGTGTGTGTGTGTGTGCGTGTGTGTGTATTATATATATATATACATATATATATAAGCACTCCATGAGTCAATAACATCAACATGAGTCCATTTACATTACTGAGAAGACAAGAATACATATACATCTCAGATCATTTGAGTACATCATAAAAATGTATACATCTCATGGATCAAAACTACAGAGCTTCCATCTCAAATTTTACTCTAACTATACCCATCCTTGGTGGAGCCACCCCATGTATCATATCATGGAGAGATCTCCCATATCATGTCCTAAGGTGGGTCATATTATGTTGGAGGACCCATCACTAGTGATGGAATATATGGTTAGGATACAAAAATAGCTATGTTGGATGTCTTATGATACCTATCTGATCTTGATGTTGATCTATGTGTACTATACTCTAAAAATATTGGATCCCTGGTTGTTGCTATCGCTATTGCCTCATATAAGATCCTATAATAGCTAATCCCATCCTTATCCTAAAGTATCTTATAAAATGTATGAATCAATCCCATTTAAGTCATAATCTATAGATCACAATCTCACTCTATCTACACTCTAATCAAATATATCATGGCCCTATCTCTCTTCCTCTAGGCACTATCCTACTCTGCTCGAATATAATCTCACTTCGCTTGAGCCACCTCTCACTTTGCTCAAGCATCATCTCTTTCTACATTCAATTAAGATGGTACTTATAACATATAGCTCACCTCTACTTTAAATATATATATTTATGTCTAATCTATACTAATTTGACTGTGTTGTAGTCAACTATTGTGATCAATAGGCTACCCTAGCCTATATTCATACTATCTCTACCTCCCTAGCACTAATATCTTGTTAAAATCTATCAATGGTGGTTTCATCATAATATGATACTATAGGTCTTGATGCGTTAGCCTATCTTGGATCTAGCATCATATCCAAATCCATGTTTGAGCCTCATATATCTACATCAACCATCTCCTCATCCATCCCTACCTATACCTCCTCCTCTACCTACTCCACATCTCCCTCCTCCTCTACACTAAAATACACTAACATCACTACAAGTATCAAACTTTGAACCTATAGTGGTAATTGTGCCTATGTCTAAGCTCCCTAATCTCTCTATCCATGTTTCTGATCATCATTGGTTATAGTGGTCAATATTAGTGGTTGATGATAGGCCTAACATGTATCATATGTTGTAGTAACTCTTACATCTACTAGACCTCTTGCATAGGCCCAAGCCACCTATGAAATTAAACCAAAACTATCCCCTACCTCTGCCTAATCCACTATTATCCCCAAATGATATATCTCTCTATTTGCATGGGAAAAATAATGTGAAGCTACGAGTATATCCTCCTACATCCCAAATTAAAATTTCATACTGTCTAGTATGTACCTCTCAAAAGTATAGTATTTTCAACCAATAATTTAATAAACCATGGTTATGTACTATGTATACTATGCATCCTTATTCCACTAGTACTTTATAACTAATTTGTTGGAAATATTGTCATTGATGTCAAAGGTTTAGCATTATTGGTGATAAAGGCCCCATTGCATTTAATGTTTTTTATAATAAATATATCTTGGCTAATATGATTTAATATTTATTTAAATTAATGAATATATTTTTGGTTGCATATGAGACAAAAGAAGGGCCCATGGAGAAGTCAAAGAGCCATGGGATAAAGACAAAATAAGGATGGGATGCATTTTCCCATGAAGAGTCATCTTGGGGAATTCCAAGAGTCACCAAGTGAAGACAAAATAGGAAGGGTGTAATTTCTCGTGAAGGGACACTTTAAGGAATATGAAAAGTCACCAAGATGAGGACAAAAGAGGGAAGGACGTTTTTGATCACGAAGGGTCACCACATGACTTTTCAAAGGCTTGAATATGAAGGGTCATACAAGTTTGGTGCCATTTTCCATGAGAATTGAAGGGTCATAAAGGAGGAAGGCCAAAGGTCATTTGGAAAGCTATAAATAAAGTCTTGAAAATCCATTTGTATATATGAGAGATAGAGGTTGATTTGATATTGTAATATCTAGCTTAGAAGGGAAATTGTGAGAGATGAGTACAATTTGTATTTGTTATATCTAGCTTAGAAGAGTAAAGGTGAGAGAGAGGAAAGAGATGTTGTATTGATCTATCATTTGTTGAGATAGCAACATTGAGAGATAGGTGTGTGGTATACACAAAGGGTTTGGTGCTCCTGTGGGTTGGTGCTCACAAATTGTTGTTGGGTTGGTGCTCAGTAAAGGGGTTGGTGATCCTGTGGGTTGGTGCTCATGAATTGTTGTTGGGTTGGTGCTCAGCAAAGGGGTTGGTGCTCCTGTGGGTTGGTGCTCATGAATATTAGCTGGGTTGGTGCTCAGCAAAGGGGTCTATGGTTTTTCCCACATTGGGTTTCCACATTGTATCTGGTGTCTCTCTCTATCTTGTGTGGTGTTTATTGTTTGAGTTTTATTACATATCTTGAATGTTTGATTAAGTGGAATTTGGTTAAAGAAAATATTTATAGGATATATGATATACTAATTCACCCCCCCCCCTCTCAGTATATCCTATGCTTAACAATTGGTATCAAAGTAGGTTCCTTTTTGAAAAGTTTTATAGCTTGAAGGTAGATCAGGAAAGCATGATGGATGGGTCATAGGAAGGATTTTCTAAAAATAAGGCACCTTTATTTGATGGGATGAATTATGATTTTTGGAGCATGACAATGAAGGTTTATTTGATGGCCCTTGGATTCAACATATGAAAAGTAGTGGTGGAGGAATATGAAGAGCCACAAACATTTGCAATTACTCCAGCAGAAAAGAAGGCAAGTGAATGTAATGCTAAAGCTTTAAATGTTATTTTATGTGGTTTATGTGAATATAAATTTGTTAAAGTTATGTAATGTAAATCCACTCATGAAACTTGGGTAAAACATGAGAATATTTACAAAGGTGATGGAAAGGTTCAGCAAGCTAAGCTAAAGACTTTTAGAAGGTAGTTTGAAAGTTTAAAGATGGAAGAAGAAGAAGATATAGAAAGTTATCTTTTGTAAGTTGATCAAATTTTAAATCAGATTCAAGGTCTTGGAGAAACATTGGATGAGTCAATGGTGATGCAAAAGGTTTTGAGATCTCTACCAATGAGATATGATGCAAAGGTTTCGGCAATCGAGGAGATGAATAATTTAGCCAAGCTAAAGATGTATGAGCTTCATGGTATACTCATAGCATATGAGATGCAGATAGAACAAGATAAACCCTCAAAGAGAGAAGTAGCTTTCAAGACATCAAAGAAAGAGAAAGATAAGATTCAAGAATCAAGTGATAGTTATAGTGATGATGAAGATGACAATGGAGCACTTTTCATTCACAAGCCGAAAAGAGGAACAGGTAAATATCAAGGGAAATTACCTTTTAAATGTTTTAATTATGGAAAGATTGGAAATTTTTCAGCTAGATGCCCAAATAAGGGTAATCATGATGAAGAAGAAAAGCCTACATACAAGAATAATTTCAAGGACAAATCCAAGAAGGGATTTGAGAAGAAGAGCCTGTATTCTAAGGATCCTAGCTCAGTCGAAGATATTGGAATCAGCAGTTCAGAAGAAGAAGAGATTCTATTCATGGCCATACATGAAGATGATCAAGAAGAAGAACAGGAGGAAGTTGAAGTGAATATGGAAGGAGAGCTCATTTGTGCCTTAGAAGAGTTAGAAGATGTTCAAAATAAGAATCAAAGATTAAATCACCAGATCGAGAAAAATGAAAAGGAGTCAAAGGAAATTATTGATGATCTAACAACACACTTGGAAGAAGCCAAGAAGAATGAAGAAGATCTCACAGCATAGTTGGAAATAGAAAGAAAAGAATGTCAAAGGTATGTTATTGAAATTGCCTCTTTAAAAGAAGATATTAAGAAAGCAGTCAATGATAAAGTAGTTAGTGACTCAAAATTTGAGGATAGCACTAACATATTGAATAAGATATTGGAAATTCAAAAGGAAAATTTAGATAAGATAGGGATTAGATTTGAAAATAAAAAGAGCTATGACAAAGCTCTTACAAAAGAGGAAATAAAAAGGGGAAAAGTGAAAAATACAAAGGACATTTCAAATAGAGAAGGCTAGAGAGAACAAAGCTACAAAAGACAATCAGGTCAGAGATATACAGACAAGTCTTAATTTTATGGCTATTATTTTTATTGTAATGGATATGGTCACAAGAAATTAGAATGTATAAAAAGAGCTAACAATTTTAGAAATAAGGAGAAGAAAAGTCAAGGATAGTCAAGCAGAAGCCACAACTCTTTTTCTCCTCTATCAAGCTTTGATGAAGAGACCATAGTATGCTACAAGTGCAATAACTTCAGACACATATCTTGGTATTGTAGAAGTGTGTTCAAGTCAGTCAAGAAGGATCAAAGTTTCAAAGCTCCATTCATCAAGAAGAAGGCTCAGACATGTTCATGGCAAAAGAAACAACCTAAAGATTCTATGATGGTTCAGACAGCTCTGCATGTAAGAGGTAAAGATCAGCCATGGTTAATTGATAGCGGATGTTTGAGTCATATGATAGGTGATAAAAGTAAGTTCACAACTCTAAATAAGATCAATGGTGGTATAGTAAGATTCAGAGATAAAACCACTACCAGGATAGCTAAAAAAGGTACTTTAAGTTTGGATTATGGTAGAACTAAGACTAAGAATGTTTTATATGTAAAAGGTCTTAAGCATAATCTATTGAGTGTTAGTAAAATATGTGATCAAGGATACACATTAAGGTTTCATGCTGAAGGCTATGAGATTAGAAGAAAAGATTCAAATGAGTTGATTATAGATGCTCAAAGGATAGGGAATAATGTATATATATTGTCAGATATCTTCTCAAAGGCATGATCAAAGGAAACATTCAAAGATCTGCGAGAAGAGTTGGGAGTAATTTATATTACTTCCTACCATTGATGTTTAGCATCAATTGAGGGGGAGCTAAGTGTTAGCTCTAGGTAGGCCCTTTGCCATTGATGTCAAAGGGGGAGAATAATAGGTATAGGTACATGTGCAAAAAATAGGTACATGTTTCTACTATTGTCCCCAAAAATAGACTTCTCATTTTTGGGACAACATGTGAATTATTTTGGTTCAACAGACCAAAATAATCTCTTCCCTTGAAATTTGTTCTAAGCATTCAAATTCCTTATTTTTCAAGCTTCTGAGAAATCTACGGACTTTGCAGGCTTGAATCTATAGACTCTACAAGAAGAAAATCTACAGACTCTATAGGCCAAGTTCTATGGGCTTCATAGGTTGATTTCTATGGACTCTGTAGGAAAGAAGCAAGTTCTCAACATTTAGGCAATTTCAAAGTTGGTTCAACAACAAGGTTCAACCAAAAGAGTTCATCGGCAAGCTTCTAAGCAAGGATTGAACCATTGAACTATTGAACCTTGAACCATTTTGGTTTAAAGGTTTAATGGGTTCAAAGGTTCAACATCAGCACCAAGAATTAAGTGCATTTGTCAAGGTTCAAAGTTTAACCACTTCAAAGTTCAACGGCTTCAAAACACTTATCAAAGAGAAGAAGGCTTGAATCATTGAACTGTTGAACCATTGAACCACTTTAGTTCAAAGGGTCAATGGGTTTAATGGTTCAACAAGTTCAATAACCAAATGGTTCAATGCATTTGATTCAAAAAGATCAAAAGGACTTAGCCAAATAAAAAGAATGAATCGATTGAACCATTGAACCTTAAACCAAAGGGTTCAAAAGTTCAACAAGTACAATGAAGATCAAAGAGCTTAGAAAGAACAAGGAAGTGATAGACTAATGGTTCAATAGGTTCAAAGGATTCTATAGGTAGGTTCAATCAAAAGAACAAGTTTTTGATGCTTGAATCATTAAACCATTGAACCATTGAACCACATTGGTTCAAAGGTTCAACAAGTTCCAAGTTCAATAGGTTCAATGGGTTCAAAGTTCAACAGGTTTAATGAGGCTTGTTTCAAAGAATCTTGGTTCAAGAGGTCAATAGAAATAAGGGAATGAACCATTAAACCATTGAACCAAAGTTGGCTCAATTGGTTGGTTCAAGCGACAAGTTCAAAGGAGTGCCCCAAATGTCAAAGACACAAGTGCCCTTGCAGAGGGAATTTCCATGGAAAAAGTGACTAAGGAAACAAAAACCCAATAGAACTCAATAGATGCTACCAAGTGTCATCTTTTGAGCCTCATTTCACTTTGTTTCTAAGAGTAGTGGATGCTGCCACATGTCACAATTTGAGATTCACATAAAATTGACTAAGGCAAATTTCTAAGGGACAAAGAGCCCTTTCGAAGGACACTCATAAGTTGAAGTGAATCATTGAAAAAACTTGAAAGGCTAATTTGGAGCTCAAAAAACCCTTATAGAGGGCATTAAGGGGGTAAATAGACCAATTCAAAGGTCAAAAGAGCAAATGGATTTCCCTCAAAAAAATTCCCTTGACAAAAGTGACAAAGAGACAATTCTTTCGAACAAATTATCTGAAAGAATTCCTTCAGACTTTTTCCTCTAAAAGAATTCCTCCAAACTTTTTCCTTTGAAAGAAAAGTCTAAAGAAATAGAAAACCTGTTATGCTACCATGTGTCATCTTCAAAGTCACATTAGAAGATACCATGTGTCATCTATTGAGACATAATATCAAATGTAGCAGAAGCTACCAAGTGTCATCTTCTGTAGGGTTCCCAAAAGATCAGCAGGAAGCGACTAAGGAATGGACCATCGAACTAAATCAAGGACCTGATTCAAATAACTAGAAAAGGAGGAATGAGTAGGAACAACCAAAAACATTTACACATTAGATATGTTTTTAGAAGTAGACTGCCAGGTGGATATTAAAAGATGTAAACTTTCAATATCGTGGCCCATTTCTCTGCATTGAGAAAAGCAAATGGGTGAATGCCTATAAATTTCAGCATGTTTTCTTAAAAAAATTCAATGAAACATGATGTGTTACTATTCTTGAGTCCTTCTTGAAGAGGATATATAAGGGAATCTCTTGTTGTTGGGAAAATCTCTCTCTCTCTAATTATTAGAAACAAAACTCTGCCCAAATTGAAAGGAATTACAGAGACTTTGAGCTCAGATTGTTGATCATATTTTGTTATTGGAATAAGAAAGAAAGTGACTTTTTAGACTTTGTGTTGTGATATATTTATTGTTGGGGAAACTATTCTTATGTATTATTCCTTAATATATATTTTTTCCTTTAATTCAATAATTAGAATTAGTGAAAGTAGTCAGGAAGGTGTCCTGAAGCCAACTGTGGAGAGACTTTGTGCCCCCACAATTGCCTTTAGTGTGTTTTTATTTTGGTTCTGTGTAAAGGACCTTGGGATGACTTTGTTCCCTCATTGTCCTTTGTATCTCACTCTTGCACAATTAAGGTGGAGACATCTCAATCTACTGGTTACTACATCCTTGTTACATTTTTAAATTACTACCAGGAGTATTATTGTGGTTTGTTGAATAGTACTTCTGAAAGAAGAGTGCTTTTTGTCATTTCCCTTGATATTTTTCCTTTGATTTGCACACATCATCTCTAAAAAAAAAGATATGGATGGTTTATCCTACCCTTGAGTATTATTTTATGTTTATATATATATATATATATATATATATATATATATATATATATATATATATATATATATATATATATATATAGCATATCTATAGGGAACCTCCCCTTGATGAGAGGAGAGATTAGTCCCCTTTTGATGTGGAAAACCTACACATTTGGATGACCAATCTTCCTAATTTGGATGATTAGACCTATTTTGTTTATCAGTACGCTGATCAACAAAATATTCAACCAACAGCTACAATAAGGGGGAGTTACTGTATGTTTTCAGATGACAGTATGTGTAAGTGACAGGATGTGGAAGTTTCAGGATTGAGGTTGCCATCAATGACAAAGGGAGAGATTGTTGAAAATATTGTCATTGATGTCAAAGGTTTAACATTATTGGTGATAAAGGCCTCATTTCATTTAATGTTGTTTGTAATAAATATATCTTGGCTAATATGAGTTAATATTTTTTTAATATTAACAAATATATTTTTGGTTGCATATGAGACAAAAGAAGGATGGGATGAATTTTCCCATGAAGAGTCATCTTGGGGAATTCCAAGAGTCACCAAGTGAAAACAAAAGAGAAAGGGTGCAATTTCTCATGAAGGGACACTTTAAGGAATATGAAAAGTCACCAAGATGAGGACAAAAGAGGGAAGGACATTTTTGATCATGAAGGGTCACCACATGACTTTTCAAAGGCTTGAATATCAAGGGTCATACAAGTTTGGTGCCATTTTCCATGAGGATTGAAGGTTCACAAAGGGAGAAGGCCAAAGGTCATTTTGAAAGCTATAAATAAAGTCTTGAGAAGCCATTTATATGTATGAGAGATAGAGGTTGATTTGATATTGTAATATCTAGCTTAGAAGAGCAATTGTGAGAGATGAATATGATTTTTATTTGTTATATCTAGCTTATAAGAGCAAAGGTGAGAGAGAGGAAAGAGATGTTGTATTGATCTATCATTTGTTGAGATAGCAACATTGAGAGATAGGTGTGTGGTATACATAAAGGGGTTGGTGCTCACAAATTGTTGTTGGGTTGGTGCTCAGCAAAGGGGTTGGTGCTCCTGTGGGTTGGTTCTCATGAATTTTTTCTAGGTTGGTGCTCCTATGGGTTGGTGCTCACAAATAGTAGCTAGGTTGGTGCTTGGCAAAGGGGTGTGGTGCTCCTGTGGGTTGGTACTCACGAATAGTTGATGGGTTGGTTCTCAACAAAGGGGTTGGTGCTCTTGCAAGCTTGGCTTGTGAATACTGTTTGGGTTGGTGCTCATTCATATACTTGATATTGTTCTCTATGGTTTTTCCCACATTAGGTTTCCACGTTATATCTGGTGTCTCTATCTTGTGTGGTGTTTATTGTTTGATTTTTATTGCATATCTTGAATGTTTAATTAAGTAGAATTTGGTTAAGGAAAAGATTTATAAGATATATGATATATTGATTCGCCCCCTCCCTCTCAGTATATCCTGTGCTTAACATAATTATGGTCTTTGTATCACATTTACCTATATCATGTCATCTAGGGCTTGAATATAATACCATAGATCCCCATGTGTCCCTTGTGTCCCAATCTAACTTGGTACTACCTAATGGAAATAGTATCCTTTAGCCTCTCTACTATATCTATCTAAATGGTCTCTTAATAAATATATGCTCACATGCCCATCTCTAGAGTAATGTGACAACATGTATACTACATCCTCATTGATATACCACATAATGCAAATAATGGTATAGTTGGGATAGTATGGTAGCTCCCCATGTAAATATGACTATCTAATCCAACATATCCTTGATCATTCTTCCCAGGACCATGTTGAATAACTACCCACTCCTATTAGGTAGTAGAATGTTGTTGACAAGAACCATTATAAAAATCACCACTCTATCAACTATTGTTATTGGTGGGTGATTGGCCTCTACTACCCCATCTCATGACACAACCAAGATGTAGTAATATCCACATATCTTTCTCATATAATCTCAATGTGAATGTGTCCAATCAAGTCCTCTAGAATATCTTATCTAATCCTAGGTGTTATCCAATATAGTTGTCATCTTCTGATTCATACTTGTAAGATGTAGCAAACATCCTCCAATGTAATGGTCACCTCTCTTATTAGCAACCAAAATTTCTAGGAGTCTAGTCATCATCTCTTAGCTATGGAACTAATGAATTCTTGATCTTTCATGATCATTGGCATCCTCACCACATATAAGAGGCCAATCATTATGAAGAAGTTACACATCTCCTCTATCTATATTATTTACTAATATAGAAAGTGAGACTACCTCTCATGTGCTATGATCACATCTAAATACTCCTGTAATCTAATTAATATCATCTATATCTAATTCAATCAAATTTCACTCACTAATCAATTCTATTCTATTAAATTCACTTAATCAAGTCATTTTGAACCTAGTCCCCATCATGAAATCCTCTTATTTTATCTTACATCTACACTTCCAGATAAATTATCATCTATTTTCTTAAGATTCTCCTTAATCAATTTCTCTTATTCTAAGCATTAGGACATTTTTGCTAATTTTAGTTGAAAACACCATTTTATAAGGTCATTTTCATTATTTTCATGTAAATTCACCACTTATCAGAGTCATTTTCATTATTTTGGGTTATCTTGGTCATTTTTTCCTTTTTATGATGAGCTTTTCACTTGCTAGGACCATTTCACTCATTATTTAATCATTTCACTTTTTCCCCAATCATTATCACCATTTGGAAAATTCACTACTCTTATGGGAATTTTCACTATTATCATGGCCAATTCACCATTTTCATGGTCAAATTTTATACCTTCCCAAAGGCTCTACACCATTTCATTATTTTGGTGAAATCACCATTTTTGGGCACATTTTCATAGTTTTTACGATCAAATTCACCATTTTCTCATCAAATTCACTATTTTCATAGATGAATTGACTAATTTTTAAGTTAAATTCATTGTTATGTAAATATGAATTCATTTTTCATCCTAATTATACATGAAATAAATTCCCTAAAATTCTAATTAAACACAAAAATAAGGGTATCTACTAGTGGTCCTACCCCTCGTGCCCATCTAAACTCTTGCACTCAGTTTGAAAGTGATCTCAAACATGTTCTTTGATACATTTTCTATAGGTCACTTTCATTCAAATATTAAGGTAATTTTTTTAATGTCTAGGGTAAAAAATGGATCCATTTTACCTCCCAAGGTGAATATATAGCCTCCCAATTCAAAATTTACCCATTAGGACATTGTATGTTGTTCATTCTTTTCTTAAGGCTTAATTCTAGCTCTAACATCCATTTATCCTCCCATTTTCTTATATATTTTTCATTTTTTATCCTCTTTATATTTTTTAACAATATAATTACATCATTTTTTGCATCCACTCATCCAAAATATTTTCTAAATCTCCCCTCGAGTTGGCATCCATGGCTTACAATGTCCATTTTGGGACATATTTGAACACATTTGTTAACACATTTAGTAAACATGTCAAATTAGAACATCCATTATTTCATCATTTAATTTTTCACCCACTCATTTTAATGTTTTCCATAAGTATTTGAAAAAAAATTGGTTTGTCTATTTATCACAATAGCTTCTCAAATAGGGGGAAAATATAGACATTCCATTTTAATCACTTCTATGTGAAAATCATAAAATAGAATGACTGCCCATAATTTATACTCAAAATAGTCTAATATCATATGTTCATCCTATTTTCCTTTGTGCATATAACATACAATTTTACATTCACCTTGGGGCATCCCTATTTGGGGTAATTCACTGTACTATATCATAAAATTGCCACTCTGGTCATGTTTTGGTCATCACTCGTCACCTTCTTTTCTTTGATAAATTAATTATTCTCCCCTTATTCAATCAAATTAACAAAATTCATGTTCATATCATATTAATTAAATTAATCCCTTTTTATTAGTTTAATTAATTATTCTGCTAATTATAAATCCTAGGGAATTATAATTTCTAATTTCATTTAATTTAAGTTCTCTCTTTTCACATCATGTGGGGCACTTTCCAAAGATTGTTCTCAACCCTCCATATTGGAGACAATATGGAGGGCCCTATTTACACTATGTAATATATTTTTAATAAGGATTATCCACCCTCCATCTTGTAAATAAGAAGGAGGGATCTCATTTCATCCCTCAAGATATTTTGGAGGGGCATTTTCCACCCTCCATCTTCCATGAAAGATGGAGGGATCATATTAATCCCCTTTGGGATACTTTGAGGAACATCCTCTACCCTTCATCTTAGACAATATAAAGGGATCACATTGGTGATCCATGTGATTCCTTTGGTTGAATTATCCACCCTCCATCTTGAAGGCAAGATAGAGGGATCACATTTGATCACTATGCCTATAAACACCCCTCTTCATACCTCATGCTCAATATTTATAGTGAAGCCCTAATAGTTCTTAGAGCCACCTTGTGCATAAATTCAAATTATTATCAAGCTATTATTCAAAGTTATCAAATGTATGTGTTACACTCTTAAAATATGACATTGTTAAAACCCTTTGATTTCTCATGATCATAGTCATTGACATCAACTCCAACTAATTCGATGACTAAAATTTTAAATAATGAATTTGATTTATTCTTTTGTAATAACTATAATTTCATATTTACAATGGAAATCCTTACAACTTTATTTTATGATAATGTTTAGTAAGTGTTATTGGATTAATAACACTTATATTTGGATGGTCATAACATTGTTATGCACTTTATTTGTAGTTGTTATTTGATGATTATGGGCATTGGTTTTTTATATCTTATGTGAATCATTTTGGAAGTTTTAATCAATTTAAAATCACTAATGATTAATTAAAAAATATGTCATCATCATCATCAAAAAATTATAATAGAATAAACAACTACTATTAATGTGTAATTAATTAACTAAAATATTATTTCATATTTTTTAAAATAAATTAGTTTTGACAAAGTATTATAACAAGTACTATTATTTTATGTGTGTGTATTTTATTATTTTTATTTAATTCTTAATGTATAAAAACCAAATTATATAATGCCAACATAAAATTTATATGTAAATTTATGAACTACAATTTCTACACGCATTGAATCTTTTAAAAAATAATACTAAAAATTGTGAAATGTTTTCAAACATTTTTTTATATTAAAAAAAACATGACACAAAATAGTTGATGTAAACATATGCCATCATAAAAATATAATTAGATTTAAAACACCCCATTTCAACTAATTTCTCAAATTTTCCAAAGAAAAAATGTTATTTGACATGAGAAAAAAGGATGTAAAATGTGCCGCTAAATTTTTTGTGATAGACCCATGATTTACATTTCCCCCATAATATAACATAGTTATTGATAATAAAATGATAAAATTTATAAGTAAATAATTTAAAAAATTGATTAATTTTATTTCCATCATAAATGGTTTTGATTTTTATGACAATTTTGTAGATATTTACACTATGGTGAACCTATTGATCAATGAGGTGTGGATGGATATGGGTGTACTAAGATACATGATGAATATTAAAATTATTTGGCTAAATTAATAGTTTCCTCATTACATATTTAAGTATTTACACTCTCAAATTGACACACATAACTCGACACAAGACTCTAATTGGGAAACATAAAACACTCTCTCTTTATTTAATAGATGATAGATATTATAGAGATTAAATTATAACATAAAATCCCCTCACTAAAATATGAATAATAAACTATAATCCCATTATCTCATAGACTTAACTTAGACTGTCTACTAGACATAATAACCCTATCAAGCTCTTTAATCTTATGATTTTACATCGTCTATGGAGATACTCTCTAACTAAGCTTTATCAAATACCAATAAATAATATGAATATGGTATAATTTATTTTACAAGGTGTAGTGACTCTTAAATCTCCCTCCATATTTTAAAATGGTCAATAGGTCATAAAATGATGATATGTGTAGTTACTTTTGTTTTTCCTTCACTACAAGTGAAACTATTACTTACTACAGACCATAAGTTATATAATAATTATTTAATTCAAATGGACAATTTGAAAAATATACCTTGTATTAATAAATTTTTTATCACCATCCTAAAAAGGGCTCACTTGACCTCAAGGAGATGACTGAAACTATCCCTACTTAAGTTTCTACTTATGTTATAGTTTTGATGATGTCCTTGAGATTATTTTTTATCATCTTAAATGCACAAAACATTTTTTAAAATTAAAATAATTTTCATAATTACACATCACCATTTATAAATGTGCATGAAACTAAACCCTTTTTATGCTAATGTAATATTTATTTTGAACCCAAATGCTATTGCATCATACACCCTAAGTAAATAATATTTTCACAATCTCCTTCTCGTGAATATTCCTTAAAGTATTATATGGATATTATATATTTATAAACTTTAGATGAAATAATATATTTCATATATTTATCTAATATATCCTTCCACTTAATGAAATATTATTGATACTTATTTTTGTCTTATCATCTTGTTGACTCATATAGACAATAACATTTCAATCTCTTATATTTCCTTCTAAAAAAATTGTTATGTCAAATTTAATTTTTAAAAATAAAAATTTGTATCTAGATAATATGTTAAAATTTCCCATTTATGGTGCTTAAATTTCAAACATAAAACTTGAATCTCTACAAATGTGATACTAATAATATAGGGCAACCGCTATAACTAGCTAGTTTTGTTTCCTATACTATTTCTAATCTACCCAAACTACTAGAATGAAATTAAAATATAGACTTGGACAAGGAAATAGTTTTTTAATATTATATTGGTTAAATAAGGTTGGTTTTAAAAGGACCAACAATCATCAAGTTTTGACAAAAAACAAGACCCAAGGTCAAGAAACCAAGCGACTACGGGCTAAAATGTATAGAAGTCCATCAGCAAAAATAACAAAAACTAGAAAACTATAAACCGGTAGCAAAAACAAATAGTAGGACTAAGAACTAAATATAAATAGAGATATCTCCATATCTCACCATATATTTTTCCTTTAGCACATCTCGTGTCTTCCTTCCAAAGTATCTCTTGCTTGGTCTTTCAAGAGAGACTAGTTTGGTCTTCTGCTTCTTCAAAGGGGTATTTTTAGCCTTTGGTGTAAGCATAAGGTTTTTAGTCATATCGAGTTAATTATAATCATGGGATTCCTTATCAATAAAGGGAATTTAAAATTCATTTCCCCTTCTCATTTCCTAATTTAGTTGATTGGTATCATATTTTAGGTCATTTTATTCCTTGATTTGATTGGACATGTTCCTTCCCACATTCATCAATCTTGTTTCAAAGGCTTCTAGCTTTCTTCTACGATCCCAATCTAGATATTGGACTCTAGATTGTAGAACTTTTTGTTCATGCTTAATTCTTCCTCCTAGTAGGATATAGCCATGGTATTGGGTTTTTTTGGTCATGGAGGATCTTGTTATGATTCTTAAACATTTATTGGGGGATTTAGTAGGAATTTTTGTGGAAGGGGAGGTGGGAAGGGAAATGGTAATGGTTGGGAGTCCTTCCTCCAATTTTAGAAGACCTAATTCCTTAGAAGGGTATTTTGATTGGAGGTTAGATATGGTTTTTACACATAGGTTTTATCTAGATGGGAAGAGAAGGAAGATCAATCCCTAATGGATTCTATCAATTTTATTACTAATCTAAAAGGGAAGCACTGTACTTTTTAGAGATTTGAGGAGGTAGTAGGTTAAAATTATTTTATGCCCATGAAAGTGATTAAGAAACAAAAAATGGTGGGATAATATGAGTTTAAACTTACCTTCAAGCATCAAATATTTCACCATTTACAAGCAAACATCTAGATAACAATTGGGAAGGTCTTATTGTTGACCAATTTTGACTTTTAGGTCAAAATAGGGCACCCCTAGTTAAAATTTTCATTTTTTGGCATATGAGGGGGTTTAATATATTGTCATAAGGTGTTTTATGGTTCATTTAATGCCTCTAAAGGTTATATTAACTTTGGTCACTCATTTCATTAGCCTATCATGTCATTTGGGGTCATTTCAAGGATCTAAATGGTGCATTTAATGCTTTATATGGGTTTTTTGGGATTTGTACAAGTGAAAAAATCTTATTTCATGCCCCATGTGTCCTTATAATTCTTAATAAGCTAATATAACTAAATAAATATAAGGTTGATCAGACAAAAAGTAGTTTTCTTAACCAAAGAGAGAGAAAAGGACACTTGTACAGTTCCCTGGGAAGTGTGCCACTTGTAAAAACATGGTGGTGTGTCTTTTCACCTCCCCACACCCATTTAAATGTTTTAACTTCAAGGAGAATTCAAAAAGGTGCATTTGCAACTCATTGTTCTTCCTTTTCCTCTTGGCATGTGTTGGCTAACAGATTTGTCCTTATCTAAAAATGTTTTATTTTGACTCCATACCCTTCTTTTTTTAAGAACAAATAAGTTAAAAAAATGGGTAAACTATTAAGACTAGTTCCCCTCTAAATTAAGGTACAACTCCCTTTAAGATTTTTAATGAATTCAAATATTTAGATACACTTTTAACTAGAACGTGTTTTAAAGTTAAACTAACATCCATACATCATCATGTTATGAATGTTAGATTTTATAACAGTAATGGATAATAGAATACATAGATTCTATTTTCAATAATTATTAAATAGATATAAACATATATATAGCTAAGCTAGTAAAGGATAGAACACATACAATGAATTATCTAATGGAAGAGTAATTAATATATAAAAGAAAATTTCACACAGAAAACCTAATTTCAAATACTCAAATGCACAGATCTAAGTATTCAGCAATTAATTCTCCTTTTCATTCACAGATGAAAAATATTTCAGGAAAACATCACATATATTGTTAACAACAGTGGTCCAGTTTTGAAATTCTTAACTCTTTTCCTCTTCTCTCTATCCTCCCATATTTTACAATTATATATATATATATATATATATATATATATATATACATACATACATATATATATATATATATACATACATACATCTATATATATATATACATACATATATATATATATATACATACATATATATATATATATATACATACATATATATATACATACATATATATACATACATATATATATATATATATATACATATATATATATATACATATATATATATATATACATATATATATATATATACATATATATACATACATATATATATATACATACATATATATACATACATATATATATATATATATATATCTAAATCTAATCCACCTGTTAAACTAAACTAGAGTTAAAATAACTCTAACCCATAAGGGATTTAGTTCCATTTTTACAAATTCACTTAAAGATCATGTTTTGAAATGAAAAGTAACTGAATAACTAAAACTATGTAAGTAAAACCATTGCTGAAGTGACAAATTAGGATCTCCAGATTTGCTATGTTTGATTGGATAGACACGTTGATCTTTCCACTCCTAAAATGTTGTAATAAACACCTGAATTTTTAAAAGATTGGGAATACTGATGTGTTTTATTCTTGCCTTCTAGATGTTTTCTTCCCTCTAAAACTTTCCCATCTTGTCTGCATGCTCCAGGAGTGTGTCAATGTAATGATAAAGAAGTGACTCTAATTTTGAAATTTGAGAGAAAATTTTAGTTAATAAATTGTCACTTTCTTTAATGATGTTGATCTTTTCCCTAAAATATTGAATCACAATATTGATGTCCTTTTCTGGTTTTCCATCATCTTTTATGTATTTGACATCAATACTCTGTAGATCATGATGTAATGACTGAATGAATTCAATTATTTTGTTGATCATTTTTTTGATTTAGATTTGTCCTTATTGGGTTACTGAATTTCTCCATTCAATGTTTTTCTTACTTACATATAATATATCTTCATCTATTCCTATCAAATTCTTTTCTGACAAAATTTTTTTTATTCCATACCTTTGTACCTCATTAATCTAGTTTATCACACTCATCCATTTTCCTTCATCTTTTATCCACAAAGCATTTTGAGTCTTCAAATCTTTAACAGTAATTGTAGTTAGATCATATACATTATTCAATTTATGAATGTATTCCATACCTTTCTAGATGATGCCATCCAACCAGTTATCAAATATCATGGTAACCATTTTGCTTCTGTGTATTTGGTCTAACATCCTTTGATTGATAGGCAATTTTGGGTCAAAAGATAGGGGTAGTTGGGAAATTGGTTATGGATCTGGACTATGAATGGCATTGATGTACTCTACCATTGACTGCATAGTCTATTTTAACTCCCTTTTATCTTTTTCATCCTTCCAAGTTCTGATGACTATCTTTTTGGTGGACGCTTCGAGGTGATGCACATCC
Organism: Torreya grandis; assembly: GCA_037957365.1. NCBI lineage: Eukaryota > Viridiplantae > Streptophyta > Pinopsida > Cupressales > Taxaceae > Torreya > Torreya grandis. The sequence continues at coordinate 414,354 of JARHVA010008613.1, read as the reverse complement.
ATGGCACATGATGCAATCCCAAGATCTATCTTTTCAATTATAAAATCCTAAACTGTGGGATCTTGAACTTCTTCATTGGTTCTTGGCCAGGCTATTTCTACATTCCAATTCCCTATATTAGGGTCAACATCTATCCTAGATGTTATTTTTAACTTTTTGGATTTAGGATTTTTTCTTAAACACTTACTCACCATATCCTCCAAGGGTAAAGAAAATGGTACTATTTTCCTTTTATTGCTAATTGAGTTTTCCAGCCACTTGGGTGCAGAGGCCAAGGCATCTTTATCAGGATTTGGTTGATCAGAAGGTACATTTGAAAAATAATTAGTTTGGTATAATCAAAAGGAATCATTTTTTATTGATCTGCACTAACCTCTTTTGCCATTGGTGAACCATATTCTTTATCACCTTTGGCTTCTCCTAAATCTTCTTTAGAATTTAAATCCACAATTACCTTTTTAGAAATATGACTCTTTCTCTTGCTTTGGGTCCTTGATCTGGTGGCATGAGGAGGCAGAGTAGTTATAAGGGCCTTCTCAAATTCTTTGATGATAGGATCCCTTCTAGTTTTTGTTCTAAAATTAATTGCATAACAGATAGCAATAAGCTAGTTAGAAGAGTTTATTGGGAATGGTGATTCAATTATTGATGTATATTGCTAGGAAGCTATGTTTTGAGATCCCCCTAGTTTTTTCTCTCTCAACCATTTCTCAGTTCTCCTTATCATTGGGAGGGTCTTAACCTCAATTCTATTTTCTTCATTTTTCTCCCAGTCAATTTCTAGAATAGGTGATTATTTTATTTACTCAAATTTTGGATCAGTCACCTATTCATCATTATCAAAAATGCCAAAAATGTCCATATTTAAATTGAGGGTAATAATTTTCCCTAAGGATAACCTAGACCACAGTCTTCTTCTGACTTCAAATTCATCTGAACAATCCTCCCAATAATCCTCTAATTGAGGAATATGTGAAAACCCTGTTCCAAGATCCAAGTTATCTCTAGCAAAACCTTTGCTGGAAAATTGTGATCTAGTTGTGAAGTATTGAAAATTGAATTTATTAAGATCTAATTCTAGATTCAAAGCATCATAGACTGACTTGCATGAATAACGTCTAAGTTTAATAGGAAAAGATATACCAAATTTCTTTTTCATTGGGAATTTTTTATCTACATGTGCTAATTATCTACAAACTTCTATTAACACAAATTGATCAGAAACATACCTAGGTAACCTCAAAGGTTCACTGTCGAAACCCTGAACTCTGATGTAAGTGAACTAGGAAAACTAAATGAAGAAACTACCATAAATTTTGATGAGTTGCATAGCTTCATTAGACAACCTTTTATTGATGTTGTTTGATAATCTAAAAGTCAATTTTGTAGTAAAAACATCATTAATCCTCTTGTAACCCTCCTAACAATTATGCATTTGTAATTGTGAGTTATAATCATAAATTTTGCTATCTTTAGCCAAGGGCACATGAGGTAATCCTACCCATTATCTTGTAGATGCCAGGAAATAGAATAGGCATGAAGACATATAAAACTCTTTATTTCCCAAACAATTACTTAAATCCAGATGTAAACATTTAGCTACAATTTCTACCCAATCCAACTATTAATCTCCTTAGAGGATTACTTATATGAAAAAGTACATCTAGTCTTCCTAATAATATGCATGAGCATTTCCCTTTAGCCTATGTAGTAATACTATAATATCTTGTACTTATGGAATCATGTGATTTCTTGTTAATGGTTTGGACAGTCTTAAACCCCCTTTTTGGAATTTCAAAAGCCAATTCCTTTTAATTATGCTCTTGTAAATTTCTTTCTTTAATGAAAAATAACCATAAGAAGAACTAATACTGAGGTCAGAGTATGGTTCCTTAGGAGGAATTCTCATTATAGACTTTAGGGTTTGTCTGTTGATATGAAGTAAAATATTTCCATCTGCAGTCCTGATGCACCTATTCTAAGGTTCATATCTATTCATGCATTCAAGGACTAATTTAGGGCATTGGATAGCCATGGGAAAGGCTGTAGCTTTAACCAAGCCACTTTATACTATCTTCTACAACATAGGATTTGACATAGGATTTCTAGCCCTTTCCTTAAAATCTTCCAAGTCATATTGGACCAGAGAAGTATCCACAATTTTAGGAAGAGAATATATGAGATTGAGACCATGTTCATAATCAAGAAATGTAGATTTCATGGCTACAGGTTGGAGGATATAATGAAAATAAAATGTTTTGAACTCCTTAAATAATGTCATAAACTCAAAAGGATCCTTCTTTCCAACCAAGTAAAGGAAACAACTTATAGTAAGAGTAAAACTCACCTTTAAATTTATCTGAAATCACTGTGAATTCAAGAAATCAAATGTATTATACCACTTGTGTTTTTCTCCTTTGTATCATCTAGTATGCTTGTTTTCTAAATTTGAATTATTCTCTCTTGATATAGATATTAACCAAATCAAATAATTAAACTGAAACAATACATTCTAAACATGTTTGATAAGACATGCACTCTAACATATGCATTAATGGCAAGCATTTTTTATGCATGATTTTGATGAGTAATGATTAAATGTAACCTCATGAAAATTTAAAATATTTTTCTTTATAATGAGTTTTGGATATATTCTCCTCTAAATCTCTTGCTAATTTTAACTTAGAGAAAGCCTCAGGGTGAGATGAGAGTATAGTCATTGAACCATTGAAATTTTGAAAATGTGGTTCAACTTTAGGGTTTAATGATATGAGATGAACTACACAGACTGACCAATAGTCATATGATCTTTCCAGAAACTTTGAACTTTGAAACATTGAATTGTTGAACTTTTGAACTCTACTATATAGGTTCAAACATTAGGTTCAAGTGGTAGGTTCAAATAGTAGGTTCAAATGGTAGGTTCAATGATACATTAATTTATACAAGGGAAATGAGTGAACATGACTCTTTATAAAACATTGAGTATTGAAATTTTGAACCATTGAACTTTTGAACTCTAAAAAAGGGTTCAAGTTTAATCGAAAGGTTCAAAGTCATAATTGAAATACATAAAGGGACAAACAGTTCACTTTGAGAAACTTTGAACCATTGAACCTATTGAACCATTGAACTTATTAAAATATTGAACTCTAAGAAAGGATCAAGTTCAAAGGTTAAATTCTTTTAAAAATTCACACACAAAAGGTGATAAGCAGGTGAACTTATTTTATGGCAAAATTCATGAAAATTTGAATAAGGGTGACTCAAAAGGTAACAACATGCAAAAGAGGGTCAAATTCAAGCACTTGGTATGAAAGATATAGGTAGAGTTGGGAAGAGTGATTCTATAGGTGGATTTTAATTTGAATACAATTCATTTACATAATAAGAGTTTTTTTTGGTACCTCCTTTATGAAATTTTTTTAACAATCCAGACAGCCTTTTGTAGAATTACATCGAAGAGGAGTATACTTATGCATCTATTTTTGGTTTAAAAAAATATTTGGAGATATGTGGCCTTGATAAGATGTTTTTAGGATAGAGTAAATCTCTCTCCATGATATTTTCAAACATATAACATTTCATTCTTCCTTGTTTTTGAAGGAGATCATAAATGATGATTATTTCTTGAAGTTTGCAAAGTTAGGTATAGGTCTTGTGTTTTCTAATGTCTAAGGAGCTTCATGGTAATGAAAATGTTCTTCAAATTCATGTGTTAATATATCATTCATGAAATATTCTTGTGGGATGTCTAACTAACATCCTTACAAAGCAAAATTTCCCATTTTTGCCTTGTTTGTTGTCTTGCCACTTTCAGTCAAGTTGTGTTTATTTCATGGAGGTTATGTAGATGAGAGAGAATTGGGAGTGCATGGTATAATCCATTTTGGGCTTTAAAATTCCCTAAGATTCATAATTATAATGTTTTGAATTCCTAATATGATATATGAACATTTCTCATTCCAAGGAAAGGTCAGTCCATTTTTGGACGCTCAGTCCCCAAGTGTTCAAAATAGTGGTCTTAAGGTTTTTGTGGATTAATTTTGGACATGTTGGAGTAGGTTTTTATAATTTTAATTGATTTTGAATTGTATCCCTATTAACCTAGTATAACTATGTCAAATTTTGGGGTTAGAGGGTAAGTATAAAGGGTAATTTGAGACCCTCAAAGTTGGCAAGAAACCTATTGAAAGCTATCAATAACATCTACAAGATTCTTAATGAGTACTTGTGCTACAAGGCATTTGACTAGTCCTATACCTATTCTTTCAAGAGGGAATAATTCAAATAAATTCAAATATAAATCTTGAGTACTCATTCAAGATAAGAGGTGATGTTGCATGTAATGAACTCTTAGGCCTATCCCATATTCATATGCAGGGTAGGGTGGGCAGTGAAGGCAAGGTTTCGATGAATTGAATACAAGAGATGGTATCAAGGAATCCATAATGGAACTAGGACTTAGTTTGATTACTCCAAGGCTAAATGAAATCTTAACAATCCTAATACACTCCTAGACATGTTCCAAATGACTAAATATGCCCCTACAGGCCTGGATTATCCACCTATAGCTAGGGGCATTGGAAGTTGGTCTTAGTCAGGTGTAAGAGTGGTTTTTTATGACCAATTAAAGAATAAAAGTAGGTGAAATGATGTGAAAATATTTTATTGAGGAAACTAAATACTTTTATGCACCTTTAAGGTTAAAAACCCCACCTTGAAAACCTATAGCAAGTAGAGTGTGCACCTATAATTATGCAAGAAAGGTGGCACTATCAAGTCATGGGAGCATATAAAGAAATTAAGGACTTGTGGAAAGGTGAGTGAAAATTTATGTCTATCTAATGGATCATATTATCCTTATAAAATTCATTCCCATGATCCTTAACAAACCTAATGGGCCCATTAATGTTGTCTCAGTCCTACAACCAATGACAAGAAAGAAGGTGAAGGATTGAGATGCTAACATTGAAGAAAGGAAGGAGGTGATGAGCTCAAATTTAATCCAAGAAATGTTGAGGAATTTAATATAGGATATTGTAAACATTGTATCACCCCAAATAAGTTCATCTACATAGGATACCATGTTCACCTTGGACACCTACAATTAGGTAATGAGCACAAGGCAGTGTTGTGGGAGATAGATGTCCCTATAAGCATGATGTCATGAGACCTAGGTATGAAGTATTGGTTTTAAGAGATGAATAAAATATTTTACACTAAATACAAAATCCTACCCCATGCAAGTACACCTACATGGTTGAATATAGCAAGGATTAAAATAGGGTTTCCCCTTTTTCTAGGCAATCATAGGCCTAGTTATATGTCTCCAAGAGCATGAGAAAGGTGTTTGGAGAGTAAATAAATAGGAAATGGTTTTTAATATAATTATTATAGGAATTAATTATCCTTCCATGTCCTAATAAATCTCAATAAACCCCATTAAACCTCCAAACATAGTCAACCCCTGCCTACCCTGCACACAGTCTACCATTGTTGAAAAGTCTACCTGAGGAAATGTGGAAGTTAGAGACCTTGTGCTTGGAACCAAGAGATAAATTTTGGTATGTATAATACATAAAACCTGAGTAACATCCTAATATGTCTTTTTTTTTTAATAAACAAGACATGACCATATTCTATCTCAGAATAGGGGTAGTTTCTTCATATAAAACACAAACAACTTAGAGAGAAGGAATGGTTTTGAGGACCAAAAGACAAAGGGAACTCAAGAGAAGGTTTGAAAAGATTAAGGACACATAAAAATATATAAAAAATAATAATATAAATTTTGGAGGTAGACAAAACATCCTATATAAAGAGGGTTGCAGTCAAATCGCATAGGTAGAATCAAGATCAAGAGGCCAAATTGAGGGTTAATATGTGTTTTGGCCTGATATATGATTTCCACTTATTTGATTAATTATTTAAGGGGTATATTAGAATTTTTTAAGCCATAAAATGGAAAATTAAACCATGGAATGTTCAGATGGAGTCTAAAAGTGTAGGTAGACCTACTAGCAAGGTCTAAGCCTAGTGCTAAACAGGGGTTAGTCTTCATTACTACCTCTTGGATAGCCATTATAATTTTTGGATAATGTTATTTGGGTATATAAAAAAAAAATTAACCTTATTTTTTAGGGTAAATCCCCAATAATCCATTATAGGCTTGAAAACATACACAGATCTCTCAAATGCAAGAAATAAAGCTCAAAAGGCAACTTGAAGAGCTTTTTTTTTCATATACCTTTGCATAGGACCTAGAGCCATTCAGGGATGATTTATAGGGTCCTTAATAAGACACAATTATAATTTTTATATGGTTCCAAAATTTTTTCTTTATGAATAAATGTTAAGACCATAAACCACTCCAAACCCTCTCAAACCCTCCTCATAGACCTGACGGTAGAAACCAAGTTGAAAGTGCCTCCAGATGGATGAATTTAACCATGAGTGTAAAAGTGAATTTGTTTCAAACTTCATGAGGATTACATCCATGGAATTATATTGTATGTAATTATATGGACAGGGGCAAAAATAATATTTTTCTCACTATTTTATATTTTTTTATAGTCTATAGGATGAATTAAGAGATTAAAAAAAGTTTGGGTGAAATATTTCCTCTTAAGATAACTATAAATATTAATTTCATGTCATTTTTCAACCAATAAGTTCTTCAAGTAGGTCCTTAATTTTAGCTAGTCAAAACTGGCCTAATGCACAAGCTAGAGAAGGGAGAGAAATCTTCAAGTGAAGTAATTTTAAGGTACCCCTGATGCTTCCAAGGAAATTCAGGGTCTTGAAAATTTTTCATTAACTCCCTCCCATGGATTTTCATGGACAATGGATGCCAATTTATATTCCAAGTGTGTAGGGTGTATGAAAGGGTAGTTTTTAGGATATCAAATTATGATGGCTCTCTATCAACTATTCTTAGAAGACCAAGCATGGATCAAATGCATGGAGAAGCATTTATTATATCCTCCCCTTACATCCCAATCATTTTACCTACCATATATTATTTATAATACATTCAAATATTCCTAATCATGAAGGTAGTTTTTATGTGCAAAGAAAGGAATTTTGTGCCATTTTACCTAACTTTGATGACCTGGATTCACACTTGTTGATCCTAACCTTGAATATTTTGACCCTTGAAACATGTCCAAGTGAACCTTAAACCTCTCTCTCTCTCTCTCTCTCTCTCTCTCTCTCTCTCTCTCTCTCTCTCTCTCTCTCTCTCTCTCTCTCTCTCTCTCTCTCTCTCTCTCTCTCTCTCTCTCTCTCTCTCTCTCTCTCTCTCTCTAACTATATAAGAGTTGGCCATTTTGGCATTGTATGTATGCTCCACCTAAGTATGAAAAAGCCCTGCTCAATTATATACCTTCTGATCAATAAAATGACTAATTTTTTACCTCTCTCATGACTTTTCATAGTGTTCTCTACTTGAATATTGAACTTTCTTAGACAAGATTATGGATTCCTTACCAGTATACTTCATTCTTTCACCTATTTGTAGCTTCCTCTTGCAAGGCATGTGAAGTGTTCCAAGAGATGTTCATAGTTGAAGTGAGTATTATTTTCATTAGAGTCATTCAATAAATTTTTTATATTCCTCCTAACCTTTCATATCATCTAGGACCCCACAATGTAATATTGATGCAAGAAGACATACATTTAAGAAAGAGTATGTTTTAGTTGGTTCTTTGGTCTCAAGTGTGGAATGCAAGTGGTTGTAAGTCATCAAACTAATTTGGTATATCAAATACATAGATTAGGCTTAATTTTAATTCTATTCTTAACTCTTTTCAACCCTCAAATTGCTAGTTGTAGGAACATATGCTTGAATGATACATCAAAAGGGAGCTAGCCATTATCTAGAGGTTCATCTCACAAGTTTACTCACCCACAGCAAGTCAGATGTCCCAATTTTTTCACTTAGATTATAGGCCTAAAAAACCTCTTCTTATAGGGTGCATCCATGTGTCAACAATTTTTTTCATGCCCACTGGGACTATTTGTCCAAGGAGGTGAAGAATTATTGGTGTGTTCTTTAACCAATCAGCCTTTTGGAGGCATTTCAATCAACACCAATGGTGACTATGAGTTGAATTATCTAGTCAAGCAGCCCTAGTGCATCAAGAAATCATATTTGGTGTGCATAATCTCATTATTGAGAAGTATGGACCTTATGTTCCTTCATATATTTTTTATCAAATTCATGTTATTCATGGAATCACCTCAAGTAACTTTCCTAATTGTCCTTCTCCTAGTCAATCCAAAAGTGTTAGGGAGATAGTGTTGGAGTTTAAAAATAAAATGTTGGAGATAGATAGGTTGAGTGAGCAAAATATATATCAGCAAGAGATAATGTAAAAGGAAGAGTTTTTGTTTAGGCAAACTCAAGCCGAGAAATCCATGGAGGAGAAACTAGAAAGATGGAGGAGTCAACCCACTCAAGGTAATCAGCCTTGTATGCCTTTTCCCATTCCAAGACAACTTTCTCCCATACAAAAGAAACCCTCCTCTTGTACACCAAATCTTTTCTATCAAATAACACTTTCTCACTAAAATAAAATGAGCCAACCTTCTAGCCCATATAATGCATTAACTAATCTAGTTATTAATCCTTTGCATCTAGCAATCCAACACCAAAGGATATTAGAAAAACCTTCTATGGAAACTAACTTTTTTAATTCCTTATTTTGTGAAGCCTCTTCTGAATAAAGTCATACTATTTATTTTTTAAACCAACACATCCATCCTCAATCAACTCCTCCTATGCATGTGCAAACTCTTCCTAGTCTCCCTCAACCTCCTCAAGCCCTTCAACATGATGTCAAGATTCCAAGTTGGAAAAATGTCTATCATGAACCAACCGAAGACCTTGAGAAAGATAGAGTTGTTACTATCCCAAATAAGATAGCTCCAATCCTAAGATCATGATTTTTAGTGAAATAGTAGAATCATGGGGTAAGAAAGAAAAGAAGAGTATTGTTCAAGAGTGTGAAGAGTAAAATTAAGTTAGTCCTTCTCAAGCCCCTCCCACCCTTCCTCAAGAAGATTAGTGTACTCCATGGCATATTTCATGTCCTCCCCATCTCCATGATGATTCCTATGAGATCTAAGAAATACTCTTCCAAGAGAATCTAGATAAACAAATTGATGAATTAGAGGCAAAGATGAAGTTTATTAGTCAAGGTGAGATGGAAGGTTTAGACCTAAAAGAAGATCCTATGTCTCAACACACCACATCTACCTTTCATCAAGAGAGTACTAAAGCTAATTTTGATGTTGATGAAGTGTTAGTCAAGTGGAAAGAAGAGAATCAATTGATTTTGACCCAAGGTTTGCCTCCTCTTTCTCGTGAACTTTTAAAATAACCTTTTACATGTCACTCTCAATCTGATTTTGAGATTCCTTGTGTTGAATATCTTTGCTTGGGTGATGAAGAATGTTTTCCTTGTGTTGAAGAACCTATCTTGAGAAAGGAAAGTCAAGAAGAGTATGATAAATTCATGACTAATCAAGAAGACTTCATTAATGTAGATGAGGAAGAAATCACCATAGGTACCCCAGTTGGTGAACAAAGAGACAATTCACAAGATTTTGAAGAAGGGTGTTTTATTTTTCCAAAAGAAGAAGAAATGATCATTAGTTCCTTTCTCACCTTGAAAAACACCATATATGAACATGAAAAATTTCATAATTAGTCTTTGGATGACTTGTTTAAAGTTATTGGAGTAGGCTATAATCCTCTCCAAGGAGATCATGAGCTGACAAAAGATAAAGAAGGTGACATGAGGACTCAAATAAGTATGCAAAGGAGAAATGAGCTTTCATGTTTATTTTTTCAAGAGGTTTGTGAATCTAAGAATGATATATTTTAAGTCATCAAGAGGGGATATCACCCTATAGAAATAACTCATCAACTTTTGAAGGATGGAGAAGGATCATATTGGCCTAAAGTTTTTAGTGAACATGAAATCAATCCTTTTGAAATCATGTCTATAAAGATAATGGGAGTTAATCATGAGAAAGTGAATGGGAAGAAACATGAAACAAGTGATCATGTACAATAATATTTAATTTACTTGATTATATTATTTAGATTTTCTTAGTTCCTAATGAGCATCATGCCAATGAGGTTGCTAGACTTTGTAATAAGCATGGAGGTGACAATGATAAGATACAAGGCTTCTTAATTCATCTAATCCTTCATGCCCTGAAGTAAGAGGGATCTCAATATTTCTTTTTGATTTAAGAGGAGTTATATTTATGGTTATTTGTATGTATTATTTTTCCTTTGTTTCTCCTAAGTGCCTTGAGCATATGTGTGTCTTGTGCTTGTTTGTTTTCTTTTTTGTGTGTGTCCTTTTCCTTTGTGTATTTGAGGTAGTCACAAGTTATATTGGTAAATGGTCAAATCTCTTATTTATTTCAGTATTTATATGACTCCTAAACCTAATGGACTAATTATGCTATTTTTTTAGTTAGTATAGCAAGCATACTACCACTATGAGTCACCAATTTATTGACCAATTTTGACTTTTAGGTCAAAATAGGGTACCCTTAGTTAAAATTTTCATTTTTTGGAATATTAGGGGGTATAATGTATTTTAATAAGGTGTTTTATGGGCCATTTAATGCCTCTTGAGGTTATATTAACTTTGGTCACTCATTTTGTTAGCCTATCATGTCATTTGGGGTCATTTCAAGGGTCTAAATGCTGCATTTAATGCTTTGTACGGGTTTATTTGGATTTTTGAAAGTTAAAAAATATGATTTCGTGCCACATGTGTCCTTAAAAGTCTTAGAAAGCCTACATAACTAAATAAATTTTAGGTTGATTAGATAAAAGGTAGTTTTCTTGACCAAAGAGAGAGAAAAGGACACTTGTATAATTCTTAGGGAAGTGTGCCACTTTTAAAAACATGTTGGTGTGTATTTTCACCTTCCCACACCCATTTACACATTTTAATTTCAAGGAGAGTGAAAAAATATGCATTTGTAACTCATTTTTCTTCCTTTTCCTCCTGGCATGCAAAGGACGGTCAACTTCAAGCACTTGGTACGAAAGGTACAAGTAGAGTTGGGAGGAGTGATTATATAGGTGGATTATAATTTAAATAAAATTAATTTTCATAATAGTATTTTTTTTTTTGGTTTCTCCTCATTAACAATCATTAACAATCTAGACAACCTTTTATAGAATTGCATTTAAGAGGGGTATACTTATGCATCAATTTTTTATTTTAAAAAATCTTTGGAGATGTATGGTATTGATAATGTGTTTTTAGGCTATAATAAATATCTATATATTATATTTTAAAACATCTAACATTTCATTCTTCATTACTTTTGAACGAGATTACAAATGGTGCTTGTTTCTTAAAGTTTGCAAAGTTAGGTGCAGGTCCTATGTTTTCCAACATCTAAAGAGCTTCATGGTAATGATAATGTTATTTAGATTCATTTTTTAATATCTAATTCATTAAATCATCTTGTGGGAGGTCCAACTAGCATTTTTCCAAATCCAAATTGCCTATTTTTACCTTGTTTCCTACCTTGCCACTTTCAGTTAAGTAGTGCTTGTTTCATGGAGGTTGTACGGATGAGAGAGAATTTGGAGTTAATTTTAGAGTCAATTTTGGGCCTTAAAATTCCCAAATACTCATAATTATCCTATTGTGAAGGCCTAGGATGGTATATGAACATTTCTCATTCCAAGGAGAGGTCATTCCATTTTTGGGCTCTCAGTGCCCAACTATTCAAAATAATGGTCATGAGGTTTTTATGGATTAATTTTGGACATGGTGGAGTAGTATTTTACCATTTTTATTTCTTTGGACTTGTATCCCTATTAACCTAGTATAACTATGTCAAATTTGGGGGTTAGAGGGTAAGTGGAAAAGGTACTTTGAGCCCCTCCAAGTTGGCAAGAAACCTACTAAAAGCTATCAATAACATCTACAAGATTCTTAATGAGTACTTGTGCTACAATTAATTTTAATAGTCTTATACATGTTATTTAAATATGGAATAATTATAATCAATTTAAGTATCAATCATAAGCATTCATTCAATGGAAGAGATGATGTTGCATGGAGTGAACTCTTAGGTCTATTCCTTATCCATACATAGGGCAGGGTAAGCAATGAAGGCAAGGTTTCAATGAATTGAAAAAAAGAGATTGTAATGAAGAATCCATAATGGAAATATGACTTATTTTGAGTCCTCCAAGGCTAAATTCAATCTTCACAGGCCTAATGCACTCTTAGACATTCCCCTATTTTGTCTCACAATAGGGGTAGTTTCTTCATACAAAGCACAAGCAACTTAGAGAGAAGGAATGGTTTTGAGGACCAAAATACAAAGGGAACTTAGGAGAAGGTTTGATAAGCTTAAAAAAACCTTAAAAAATCTATAAAACCCTAATATATTTTTTTTAGGTAGAAAAAACATCCTATATAAAGAGGGTTGCAGTCAAACCCCATAGGCAAACTCAAGAGCAAGAGGCCAAATTGAGGGTCAATATGTGTTTTGGCACAATATATGATTTAAAATTGTTTTATTGAAGATTTAAATGGTGAATTAGAATTTTTAAATCCATAAAATGGAAAATGAAACCATGGAAAGTTTAGATGGAGTCTAAAAGTGTAGGTAGACCTATTGGTAAGGTCTAAGCCTAGTGCCAAACAGGGTTCAGTCTTCATTCTTACCTCTTAGAGAGCCATTATAATTATTGTATTATGTTATTGGGTCATATACATAGGTTTTATGACTTTATTTTTTCAGTTTAACTCCCTAAAGAGTCATTATAGGCTTGAAAACATGCACAGAGCTCTCAAATGCAAGAAATGGAGCTCAAAGGGCAACTTGAAGAGCTTAGAACTCTCATATAACCTTGCATGGGACCTATATATATTTATGGATGATGGAGAGGGTAATTAAGAAGATATAAGTAGAATTTTTAAAGGTTTCTAATGTTTTTTCTTTATGAACAAATGTTAAGACCATAAACCACTCCAAATTCTCTCAAACCCTCATCATAGACCCCATGGTAAAAACCAAGATAAAAGTGCCTCAAGATATATGAATTTTACCATGAGTGTAAAATTGAAGTTTTTTATAACTTCATGATTATTACATCCATGGAATTGGATTATGTGTAATTATAAGGATAGGGGTAGAAACAAGCTTTTTCTCACTATTTTGTATGTTGTGCCAGCTACATGATGAATTAAGAGATGAAAAAAAGTTTGGGTGGAATATTTACTCTTAATATAATTCAAAAAATTTAATTTAATATTTTTAAATAACTTATAATTTATTCAAATAGGTCCTTACTTTTAGCTAGTTAAAACTGGCTTAATGCACAAGCTAGAGAAGGGAGAGAAAATATTTAAGTGAAGTAATTTTAAGGTATGACTAATTCTTCCAAGTACATGGAGGGTCTTAAAACTTGTAATTAACTCAATCCCACGTATTTTCATGGACAACTAATGCCAATTTGGAAGCCAAGTGTGCAGGGTGCATGGAAGGGTAGTTTTCAGGATATCAAATTATGATGGCTCTCTACTAGCTACTCCTAGAAGACCATTCATGCATAAAATGCATGGATAAGAATTTATAAGAGACTTAACTTAAATAACAATCATTTTACCTGCCATAGATAATTTAAAATACGTTCAAATATGCCTAATCATGAGGGCAGTTTTTCTATTCAAAGAGAGGAGTTTTGTGGCATTTTGCCTAAATTTGATGACTTGGATTGACACTTGTTGATCCTAACCTTGAATGGTTCAACCCATATCATATTTTCATGAATTAATAACTTAAATTATCATCTTTACACATGTTCAAGTGACCCTTGGACTTTTGTCTCTTTTTCAAACTCTATAAGAGTTGGCCATTTTGGCATTGTATGTATGCTCCACCTAAGTATGGAAAATCCATGCTAAATTGTACATATTATGATAAATAAAATGAATATTTTTTTGCCTATTTCATTAATATTTATATTTTTATCTACTTTAATGTTTAACTTGCTTAGTGAAGACTATGGATTCCTTATCATTGTACTTCATTCTTTCACCTATTTATAGCTTCCTCTTGTAGGGCATGTGAAGTGTTCCAGGATATGTTCATGGTTTAAGTGAGTATTATTTACACTATAGTCATTAAATAATTTTCTTATATTCCTCCTAACCTTTCATATCATGTAGGACCCCATAATGTAATATTGATGCAAGAAGACATAAATCTGGGAAAGAGTATGTTTTAGTTTATTCTTTAGTCTCAAGTGTGGAATGCAAGTGGTTAGAAGTCATGAAAATTATTTTGTGTATCACCTCCATATATTAGGCTTACTTTTCATTCTATTATTAACTCTTTTCAACCCTCAAAGTGTTAGTAGTAGGAACATATGCTTGAATGATACATCAAAGGGACCTAGCCCTTATCTAGAGGTTCATCTCACAAGTTTGCTCAACCATAGCAAGTGATATGTCCCAATTTTTCCACTTGGATTATAGGAATATAAAACCTCTTCTCATAGGGTGCATCTAAGTGTCAACACTTTCCTTTGGAATCCTTTCTTCTTAGTCTTCAAAATTTCATTGGTGCAGAAATTTTTTGTATCAACTCTAATTTATGGCTTTGATCCTTTAAGGCCTTTTCTCCATCACATATCTTTCAAGGAATCTACCATATATTTTATTAAATTTAAATAATATTATTTAATCTCATTTTTATCATCCTATAATTCCATTCCATCATGAATTTATTTGATATCTATTCTTTGTTCCTTGAGATTCATTGCATATACTCTATAAATCCACCCTTTAATAGTTTTTTACAACACCTATTATTTTCTTGGACCTCCATGTAAGAGAGTATAAATGGTTTTTATTTCCTACCATTTTATAAATGGATGAGATCTTCCCATTTTGTGTGATAAATACCACTTTATTTTCCTCCAAATTTGTCTGTCAAGCAACTCTAAAACTTTTATCACTTTTAGTGTTATTAAAAGGCATGTAATAATCATTATGCAGGGAGAGATGAATACTTCACACACTCTAGTATGTAATTATTGAATGTGATCAACATGTATAGATATGTTAATGTGTTGGGTGAACCATTATTGATTGAGTTTAATAAATGGGATAGGATATTATGGGCTCCCTCCTATGTGACCAATGTGGGAGTTTCCATGCCAAATTTTTCTAGGTAGTCTATATCAAAATCACCTTCACAAAACAAATGTTGAATAGAGGCCTCTCTAAAATATTAAATTGACCACCTAGCATTGTTGATGATAGATTTAATAATATGTGAGAGGGTAGTTTTTCATAACAGAGCATTGATAATTTTTAGCGAGTCCCACTTAATGACTAAGTTGAAAACCTTAAGTCTAGAGGCAAGATTAATACCCTAGAATGTTTCCATTAATTTGGATACATTATTATATTTAACCCCAAGGGGACCCACATAATCTACTACCACCATCCCATCATGAGTCCTGATAAGCCCCACTCTAGTCTTACCTAGGTTACCCTTTGAGGCTCTATCAAAGTTGATAACCACCTTATATAATACATAACAACTAGAGATTTATGAACATTCATCACATGTTCAAGTTTCTAGTTATGAATAATGGAAAACTCAGAGGGAGACCTAGGAGACTTGTCCTTAGGAGGAAAAACCCACTAATAATCCAAAATAACTGAGAATATCTTTGGAAGACTGGGTTAATGTTATTATTTTTATTATAAAAAATGTTATCATTATTTTCCTTCCAAATATCCAAAAATATATGGGGGAGATAAATGTTACATAATAAGTAAAGGGAGGTTAAAATTAAGGGAGGTTTCCTTTGCATAATCAAAGATACAAAAGAGCTTGGGCAGACCTAAGAGACCAAATTTTTTTATAAGAAAAAATCTAAAAGTAAAGATTCAAAATAGAAATCTAAGAAAAGGTGATAGGTTTATTTATCAAACAATTTTAAAAGATAATACCTATTGGGGTTGGTCATACTATTTATCATGGTCATTGATGTTAGGTTGTCATTGATGTCAAAGAGAGAATGATTCATAGTGCATTAATGACAAAGTGATCAGATTGATGGTTTAAAGAGTGTTTACCTAGTTAAGTAATTAATATATGATATTTATGTTATTTTCAGGTTATAGAGACCCTATGGTATGTTATTAGTTCTTATATTTATTATGGAAGTGAATTAAATTCATCAAAACAGTCATATGAATGACTAAACTCAAGTAGTTATCTTGACAGATAAAGCTGAGTGAGCAAATTAATGACATCATATTTCAAAATCATGAAATTTTAAAGATAATTTTGATAAATTAATGGATTAACCTATGAAATTTTATCATGTGGTTAAAATTTTAGGTTATGAGGTTGAACGTAGAAAAAGTTATTAAGGTGAAAAATTGGCTTCTCATGCAGAGTTCACTAAGTTCCCATAATTAGCCAAATTTGCATTATCAAAGATATATGGAAACCATAAAATAAAATAAAATATATAATTTTTATAAATTAATTTAACTATATAATGATCGAATGGCATTTTTCAAATTCAAATATTCAATATTGTATGTGCTCTTGATATGTGTCATAATCAAAAAGTTTGAGCAACAGATCTAACGACAAGCATGAAACCTATCAAATAAATATTAATAGTGGGAACATGATCATTTATATTATGATATAATATATATTATTCAGTCAATAATTCATTATATTTCTTATAATTCATTTGGGGTTACCAATTCTTGGATTTCATTGGAGTCAAATAGTCAATATGCTCAGAAGGCACGTGAGGGTGCCAAGTGTCTTAATTATGGTATCACAAATAAATGATCAATGATTAGTGATGAAAGGTAAATAATAGGATAATACCAAGGATATATATGTATAAAATTTTATTAATTTGTGTTAGGACATGATATGAATACATGTGTCTACAATATTTGCATTATATAGTGACTGTTAAAATTTGAATATTCAAATCAACAAAGGAAAAAACTAGTTTTTAGTGTTTGAGATATATATTTTGATCTAAGATGAATTTTATAATAGTGTAAAAGGAAAATATTAAGAGGAATTAATTTTTTATCCATATAATTTTATTATAATATTTTAATGTTTGTACAGTCAAATATACTAAGCTTCAAAGTTGACTATGTGTTTGACCATGGTCTATAAGTGACCCGAGAAGGATAATTGAAGAGTTCTCGATGGTATTTAAATGTTTAAATATTAAATAACTATTTTTAAGTGTTTTATTCTCCATTAGGACCATATATGTGTATTTAATAGGTTTGACAAATCCATATTTAGTATTAACAAAGGCTTAGAAGTTGACTCTATTTGTTGGAGGCTACAGACAATTTGAGGTAAGTTAAAGGTGTTTTGAGTAGAGTTAAGGAATAAAATTATTATTAATATATCCTATAAATATATAATTATTATTATAAGACATTGGTTTTCATATTTTTCCTTTAATCATATATGGAGAGTTAAAATAGTATAACTATATATTGACTATGTGTGACCAGTCTAAGTGGTCATTTTGAGAGAGTTGATTTAAGTACTTAGAGTTTTTGTTGAAGTGTATAAATAAAATGGAGTCTTATTTTAATTCCTTAAGTTTTAAACCATGTGATATAATCATATGGATATGTGAAATATTTGTGTGTTTACTTCAAAATTTTGAGACTGTGTTTTCTGTATATGAAGACCTGAAGAAAAGGAGACTTAATTGGTAGGTTTGAGTGTTGATTTGGTGTTCAAGGTAGCATGGACCCATGAGGGAGTAATAAATGGTATAATGGAGATATTTTTGATGTGTTAAAATCATTTTTAGAATTTTAAAGTGTCCCAAGGATTTGAATTTGTAATATGAGTATGAAGGCCTAATTATTTTAGGTCTCACCAAGACCTAATGGTGGTTTGAGGATAATGAGGTAATGACCGACCTATGAAGAATGTGGTTCTCACATGTAACATATTTATAGACCTATGTTAAGTGTGGTTCAAATATGTAAATAATATTTTCCAACCAAGATGAGTTAAAGGAATAGAGTGGTATAAGTACAAGGTCTGATTGGACTAATTGTGTTTGTTGTGAGTGAGTGTTGTGTGTGGATTCAAATGAAGAAGATAATATTTGAAAGACAAGGTATAGGTTATTTAAGACAATTATAGTTTTAATAATATCATAAATTTTTATCTGATTAATTTGATGTAGGAGGACACATAAGTTATTATACCTAATGAGCCTAGAAGAGGCAGTTTGAGCAAGTTAGCCCTAGAGGTAGCTTGAGAGAGATTGGAGGTGAAGAGTGCAGACAAAGGTGATCATCATCAGTTGAATAGTAGAAACAAGTGTTTAATTTGATCTATTTAGGTATATAAGTGGGTGCTTGGTTACCTAGGGGGTTATTTCCTCCTTACAAGATAAATCTTGTTAAAGGTCTAGTTGTTATGGGTACTCAGTTAGATAGGGACATTAGTTCCTTGTGGGATTGCTGTCTCACTAAACTAAGGGATGGGTGTTCCTTGATCAGTGGATGCTAGTATAAATGGTGGATCTTGTTTTATGGCACTATAGTGTATATTATAGGGTTTAGTGGGTTTTATCCCCCAAGAGGGTTTCCCACATATATCATGTGTTATGTGCTTGATCTTTCTATATCTTCCTTGTTCATTACAATGGTTAATTTATATGCATCATGGTTGTATGTGATTAATGTTTAAGATTTTGGAATTGAATTAGATTATCTTTAATCATTGATTCACCCCTCCCCACTCTTAATTATTGTACCTCTAATAATTGGTATCAAAGTAGGTCCTTTTTTACAAATTTAACCACTTGAAGGTGATCCATGGTACAATATGAATAAGCAATTAAAAAAAGAGAATCAAGAGTTGAAGGCTCAAGTGGAGGTTATTTATACATGTCTAAAATCAATTAAATAAAATTTAAATCATCTCAAGTCACTTTTTGATATTAAAAAATGTAAGTTAAGAGAGTTTGATCAGAATAAGATCATGGCCTCAAACTATAAGCATATTAAGGATGAGCAAATCAAGATCAATAAGGAGTTAGAATCCTCAAAGGCAAGATCAAGATCAAAATATGATAAAGAGAAAATTAACATTCTTGAGGATCAATTATGGGTTACAAATATAAATCTAAGTTCAAAAGAGGAAGAAAGCATACATCTCAAGACTCAGTTAGAAGAGACAAATGCCAAGTTGATTTCAGAGAAAGGTGAGCATGATAAGTTGAAGGCTAATCTTGATTCTATAAATATTATTGAATATCAAGCATGTAGATTGAATGATGACATGACTAAATAAGCTAAGATGGATAAGGAGACCATTCAAGATCTCAAAATTTAGTTAGAGGCTGCAAGTTCAAGTATGAGAGCGTTCAATTGAAAAACAAGATAGATTAATTAAAGGATGAGCATGAGCAATTTTTTGTCAAGGTAAACAAGGATGAGAAAGAGATAGAGAGGTTAGATCAAGACAATAAATATGTAGGAACCAATTACAACATGAGAAAACCTATCAGGAAACCAAATGCTATAAGGTATGAAAGTTCATTTCATGGTTACTACTTTGCATGTAAGTTTTTTGGTCATAAGGCAAGAAACTATAGAAGGAAGAGTAGATGGTCAAATAGAGGTATGGATAATATAGTATGTTATAATTATCATGATATGGGACATATTAATATATTCTACCCTAGAATGCATAGGAAAATACTAACGCAAGTATGGAGACCTAAGACAATCAAGCTTGAGCATAATGAACCTAAAAGACAAGATGTTATTTATTTTAGTTGTCATCAAGTTGGTCATATTTCAAGATATTTTATAATAAATCTCTCAAGTAATAAGAATTTACATGGATATCCTAGTGTGATCAATAAAGTTCAATCCTTGGTATGGAATCTTAAGGAAGTGAATACCAAGAAAACTAATTCAGTTGAGTTGAAAGATCATGGTGGATTACCTGTTAAAGCAAAAGAGGAATCAGATATGAAGAAGGTTTAGGAATGCTAAGAGAATGTGTCATCTGTCTAGATAGAAAAGTAGAATCAAAAGTTATTTCAAGTCAAGCTCAAGGAAAATACCAAAGTGCTAATTGAGGCTAGTTCTAAGGGATGTATGGATCCAAGATAACATCCTAATATTATTGATAAAATTTCATTCAAAGAACATCAATTGTCAATTCTTAGTGATGAGGTTATTTATTTAGATGAAAAGGTATGCCATGAATATTTTTTTGTCTCCATGTATTACCAATTCATTCTTAAAAGAAAAAGAGAATATTTTAATGGATGAGTAAGTTAATTCTCCTAAGTCTAAGAAAAATAAGAACTATCATTATCAGATGACCAAGGAGGAACAGGAATATGAGGAGCTATGGGTAACTCCTAGTTTCACATTGTTTTAGGAAATTATGGATCAAGATGTCTCTATCTAGGCTTCAAGGAGACACTTGATAGCAAGAGGGATCATGGTAGATGCTAGTTTTATAGGTATAATAATTGAGAGGGGAGTGAATTAATGAGCCCAAATAATCTAAATTCAATTTTTATCTTTACAAATACCTAACCAATTACTACAAGCATTCATGAAGCATACACACCATTCATAGTAAAGAGAAAGAGAGACAATGCAAGATCAATCACATAACACATGACATATGTGGGAAACCCTCTTGGGTGAGAAAACCAATTAGAACCTATAATTATACTACTATCCTATAATAACAAGAACCAATTTATAACATATGTAACTAATCAAGGAACTACAATCCCTATTTAGTTAGACTACAATCCCACAAGGTGCTACAACACATGTCTAGCTAAACTACAATAACAACTAGAATTTTATCAAGTCTCACCTTGTAAGGAGGATACAACCACATTAGATGATGAGCTTTCATAATAACACATATGAACACATCCACCTTTGAGCTGATATTTTCAACACCTGATGATGGACCTCTCATTATCACTCTTCATCTTTGTTGATACTCAATCTACAAGAGCACTATTTTTCCAAAATAAAAATGACCTAAAGATCATACAAATAGTCTTCAATATGTTCTGATATTCAAATCATCCATACTTAACTCTACACCTCCTTCAATCCATAATTTACACACACAAGCCTCTCTCAAATCTCTCCTAAGTCTCTCACTCCTACATAGAAACCATCATCATTAGTTCCAATATTTATAGAGAATTCATGATAATCATCACCTTAGTCAGCCATTAGTCATTCCTTAATCCTTAAGTCATCGCACACATCAAGACACAACTCAAAAGCAAAATTCATAGGTCATCCATAGCATTTATGGGTCACCCTTAAGTAGCTACACCTTTTAATAAGACCCTTCTAGCTCTTATAGGTCTCATGGAGACCTATTCACCCATTTATCAAATCATCAAACAAACTAAGAAAATAGGACCACTTCAAAAAGCATAGGTCCACACTACATGACCCCTCATTCATCCTCAAATGATCACAGTGAACTTTGGTCATCTATGTATATACTCAAACAACTCAAACACTGACCTGGTACATAGGAAAATTATGAATGAACACACACTCAACTTATTAAGAATTTTTCATACTCAATGCATATTTATCACACCTAAAAAATCCACACAAAGCATCCTTATGGAGTATACAACACTCTCAAATAGCTAAGACAACATGAAACATTGAAACAACATCAACACATGGTCAAACATCATTCTTGAGACACTTACAAAATAAATATGGAAACAAAATCAAATTTGAACCTAAATATCTTTTAATGTACACACTTTTATATATCAAAATCTATATTTCCATATGCATCTTGTAGTTCTCTACAACTTCATTTTTTACATCATGAGCAAATTCTACATAGATAGAAAGATATGGACAAAATATAGATCATTTGTTTTTCCTTTAAAAATTCAAATATTCATATACAAATGGTCACAGTTAAACCTAAAACACCAGGCTCACATATTGTGTCCTAACTGATCATATGAAACATGAATCATTGACCTTCTCATAACTTTAATGTATATGTTCCAATGCTCATATGTTATACCTTGAACATGTTGGACTCATCTCATGCAATCTTGCAATATTGACCTCATTCACTTCATTGATCTCATGTACATAGATTGGTCTTTAAAAATGATAAACAAATGTCACTTTAACCTCTTGAATTTAATACACATTGTTGATCTCTATCTATATGATCACTCACTCACCATTGATCCTTGGAAGAAGCTTGATCTTTATCTTTACCCAGCATTAAACATTGAACACATGACACCCTCTCACTACTTCCTAAATTCTTGGAGTAACACAATCCATTGATGTTGCTCAAACTTTAACTTTTGTACATTTGATTAAGTATGAGAGCCTTCCTTATCTACCTAGAAGGCCAAATTTACATAGTCATATCTTTTACCTTGCTTACTTGAATGTTCTCAAATTTGGACCATATGATCTCCTCACATAAGATAATCTAACCATGTGTCAAACTTATCCTAAAACCTTTTTATGTGTGAGATATAACAAAATTAAAATTCCTCCTTATATTTATCTATTTACAGAGCCAACAATGTTAAAAATTTCCTGGAAAGCCAATTTTGTTCATGCATATCTTTTGATTCACTTTGGTGAATGATCTAAAATTTAGTGAAAATAAACTAGGCTAGAAATTGAAGATAACCATATGATCATATTGTTCATAAACATCCACACATGTGAGATATGTCATCACCAAACTAATTACTTGGCTCTTTCTTACCTCATACAATTTTGACTATGGGAAAACAATGTCAAACTACTTAGGAGCCCAGCTTTGCACTTGCATATATTTTGTCTCGCTTAGGCACATGACTTGAGATTTAGTGCATAAGAACTAGGAACAATAATAAACAAACACATGTGACCATGTATTCTTAAAACCTCTATGTGTATGAATGTTGACATCATCAACATGCTTACTTGACTCTATTTGAACATAGAAAACACTGTCAAAATGCTTGAGAGCCCAACTTTCCACCCACATATCTCTGATTGGGTTTAGGTACATGAACTAATATTTAACACATAGCAACTAGGGATTAATTTGATCATAAACATATGACCAAATACCTCTTAATCATCTACACATGGTAATGGTGATGTCATCAAATTGTCTACTTAGATTTTCTACCACTAGACCCAAAATGTATAGATGACAACAATGATCAACCAGATGAAATCCAATCATGCACATAAGCAATAAAATATTATAAAAAATCTTAGGGACATTTTTCATATTTTAAATACTCCATACTCATCCCTGAACATATCTAACCATTCTAAAATAGAAGATCAATCAATCATACTTTAAGCCTACTAGGACAAACACATTACACACTTTATCATTATCACTTAGACTATCAAGGATCTTCATCTACTCACCCAGAAACCTTTATGAAATCAACATGACATCATTTAAAATGATACAAAAATCTCCCTCTTTTTCATTGATGTCAACAACCATCATATAGCAATATACAACTCACCTTCCTTCTCTCTTTTTAAGTACTCTCACAATAGGGACTTTCCCACCCTTTGACATAATGATAAAGTGGACACAATATGATATTGAGGACCTAAAAAGACCACCAATAGGAGAGGAACACCTTATAAATATGATACAAACTCACTCTTACCTTGTGCCTGCTTTTTATTACCTTGACAACTTCCTCATATTCCATGCCAACACTTTTTTCAACCAGGCACTGCAACCAATGAAGAAAGAACAAAAAAACCTCTATAATATGATGGAAATCACCAAGAAACATCTGAGAGGGAATCCCCCTAATATCTCTGATCCATTTAACCTTTTGATCATCTTCATATCTACATGCACCATTAAGAACCTACATACAGACATATTAGCCTTTTCTATCAAACCACATTAGAGACCACCAATATAATTTCACACCACTCACTAAATAGGAAATATGAAATAAACCAACCTAAAAAATCACTTTGAAACACTCATTATTTTATACTTTGGATAATTTGATCAAAAAATACTCTTCTTCACACTAGGCCTATCTAGTATCCTTATAGCCCTACCTGGAACTTGTAGAGCCCACAACTTTTATTAGACACACATTCAAGACCTCAAACTACATATATGCATCACTCTCATGTTACCCCTCAAGAACATCAATTTTCATTACCTATATCATCCTATGCAACATAATTCCTTCACAAACATACTAGCCAATTATCCCTCCATATTGACAAAAAATTGAATAACTTAAGAACCATAAACCTTCAAATCTATGTGAAGCTTGTTTTGACAACCCATTTAGACAATTAAACCTATTAAGAAGCCTCAAACCTAAACTCACAAGTCAAACTACTTTTCTAACATAGCCCAAAACCTTAGAATCTCAAAACAAACAAAGTCAAAAAACCTCCTTTTGGTCAACACACACCTTTGAAAATTATTTCACGCCTGTAGACAATCACCACACACTTCTAGAATAAAAATTGAGCCACATGGAAACACCAATTTTTACCCTTCATAATAGCTCCTTCACAAATCTCTATAACAAGCTCATGATCTTATTGTTCCCCCTTAACAAAAGGCCTTATCTAATTGAAATTGTCATCTTGAGAACATAAGCTTGATACTCTAAAATAAAATATATCTCCAAATAATTATAGGTAGATACACCATAATTCACAATTTCCTAGAATAATGTGAATCTAAGAGTTACCCACAACTCCTCATATTCCTTCTCCTCCTTGGTTATTTGATACTTTTAGTTCTTCTTCTTCTTCTTAGGCTTAAGAGAAGTAACATGCTCAACTACCAAAACATTCTCTTTATATTATAAGATTGAATTGATAATAAATGGAGACAACAAAGATTCATGACATACCTTTTCATCATAATAATCCATCTTGTAGTTTGAAACCTAATCATTGTGCATAAATAATTGATGTTCTTTGCATGATACATGTTCAACAACAATAGGATATTCACTTGGATCCATATATACCTTAGGGATAGATTCAAATAACACCTTGGTGTTATCTTTGAGCTTGATCTCTTCACTCTCAACATGAGTAGACAATGAGACCTCTTGGCACTCTTTAATTTTGTATCTTTCTACACCATATAGCAAATAGATTACTTGGACCTCTAGACTCATCATGACTCACACTTATCACCTTTTGCTTCCATGTGTTAACATGCCTTCATCCTTGCACTCTAGGAACCAATTAACTATATTTTATTGTATGCCTTTGCTTGTAGAATCTAGCAATATGACCTCTCTATTGACATTTGAAGCACACTATACCTTTTGTAAGAAACATATCTTATCTTACCTTATTTGGATAAAAATTTGCAATGTGTCCTATCTCATCAAAATTAAAGCACTTAACTCTATTCACACCTTTTGACTAATGACCCGCATCATAGTTCCATACAAATGCATTTCTAATAGGTCTCTTTCACTCTATATCTCTATGACCAAATTGATTACATGTTTAATAATAACCATGGAATCTTACATACCTCATGGCATTTGGTTCTCTGATATGATTTGTCTTCATTCTATCATCTCCTTCATTCCTTATCACATGATTTATCTTCAAAGTATGATTTAACTTGTTCACATTAGTCTTCATCTTGTCTTGAGTTACATTCTTTTTCTCTTCTTCATATCCAAGACTATTTTTATCACTATCATGATTTTGACCACTTAGAATATTGTCTAGATTACATGAGCTCTTTTCAAATATTAAAAATGATTTTACTTTAATAGATGTATTCTCTAGCTTAGATTTTAATAACTCATTTTTAGAAACATACCTTGAGCATTCATCTTATTTAGCATTCAGGATTGTAGATAGGATTTCTAATTGACAACTGAGATATTTGATCATATTTTCATGTTCCTTGGCATATTCATTCAATCTTGCTTCATACACACTAGATTTCTCCTCATAGTATTTGAGTTAAGAATTCATCTTCTTGTTGATCTTCTTTTCAATATTCATTTCTTCAAGAATATTCATCAATATAGTCTCATAGTCCACCTCATTTTCATCATCATTTGAATAACTCTAAGTAGATTCCTTCTAATGTGAGAAACTTCCTTCCTCAACCATGAATAGAGCTTCATCTTTAGTAGGACCATCATCTTCATGATCATATTTTGAGTCACTATCTTCACTCTCATCTAATGAGCTAAAATCATCTTTCGTGTAGAGACTCTTCTTATTCTTGAAGGACTTCTTATTGTTATATTTTTTGAATATTTTCTTCCAATAAGTCTTCTTGTCTTCATCTTGGCCTTCACCATGCTCTTCATCAACATTATTCTCATGATTATGAGGGAACTTACAAGAAAAATGTCTTATTTATCCATAGTTGAAACATCTAAAGTGTAGTTTACACGTATACTTTCCTAAGCTTCTGTTCAGTAACCTAGTGATTAAAGCAATTAGTTCATCCTCATCAATATCAGATATGTCATCCTCTTTGGGTTTCTTCCCTTAAAATTTCTTCTTAGGTTTCATCTTGTCTGTAACACTATATGGAGAAGTAATAGGAACAACATAACTATCTAGAATATATTTCCATACATCAAACCCTAGAGACATAATGTATGTCCTCATCCTTGTACTCTAAAAAGCATAATTGGATCTATTGAACATCGGTACTTTCTAAGTAGATAAACCTCCTTGATGAATACCCATTTTGTACCTTGGATCACCTTCAATTTTTTAATACTTTACCAAAGGACATACTCTTATACCAATTCTTAGAGGTATAATCACTGAGGGGGTTGTTAGGATCTTAGAGTACAATTGATTACTTTTGTATAAGCAACTAAACACGGAATTAAAACTAGAAGTAATAAGTAACTATAAATTAGAAAGAAAAAATAATAGGAGATACAAGAAACAACCAATCTATATTAAACTCTTCTAGAAGTAAATAAAATGAAGAAATCTCTCTCTCCTTACACCTCGCAGATGTATAGTAATTCTCCCTCAAGAGTTCTCTCTCTCTCAATCAATTACAATCAACTCAATTATTGAATTGTACATGCTATGAGGATCTAACCCACTATATAGAATACTACAACACTAGGGTTCATGAGCCATGCATTCACCACCCTTAGATCCACCTCTTAAATCACAGGCTCAAATCTATTCTAAAAATAACAATTCTAGAAACGCATAGTAGTCAGTGTCAGTCTAAAGATGACCGATGCTAGTCAACCCTTAACTGATGTCAATTGGTTTTGACCGATGCCAGTTACTGTGTAAGCCTAGAAACCTCAACATTAGCTCATTAGTGAAGCTTTTAGCTCCACAACTCAACAATATCCCACTTGGAGATAAACATCTGCACCTATACCTGTATAACAACATCCTCTAAACATCTCTGGTTTATTTCTCCCTCTTCAAGTTCAATCTTGAAGACCAACAAAAGTTGAATGAAGATTCAACTTCTCCTTTGTTATCGGCCTTATTAACATATCAGTAGGGTTCTTATCCATATGGATCTTTTCCAGCTTCAACTATCCATCCTCCAATACCTATCTAATGAAGTGGTACCTAAGCTGTATATGTTTGGTTCTTGAATGAAAGGCTGAATTCTTTGCCAAATGAATTGCACTTTGACTATCATTGTACAATCTGCAACTCTCTTGCTCCTTTCGGAACTCTTCCATGAACTGAGTCATCCAAATCATTTCCTTGCTAGCCTCTATGACTGCAATGTATTCTGCCTCTGTAGTAGACAAGGCAACAACCTTCTATAACTTTGAAATCCAGCTAACCACCATTCCACCAACAGTGAACACATATCCTATGGTGCTTCTCCTACCATCCAAGTCACTTGCCATATCTGAATCTACATACCCATGTAGAGAAGTGTTTGACCCTCCATAGCATAAATGCCTACTGTTGGTCCCTCTCAGATATCTGAGAATCCACTAAACTGCTTTCCAGTGTTCCTTTCCTAGATTGGCCATAAATTTGCTGAGAACTCCCATTGCTTGGGCAATATCTGGTCTAGTACATACCATTACATACATCAAGCTCCCAACTGTTGAAGCATATGGAACTCTACTCATGTACTCAACCTCATCATGTGATTTAGGACATTTTTTTTTGCTCAACTTGAAGTGTCCAGCCATAGGTGTGCTTACCATTTTTGCATCCTACATATTGAACCTCTTCAACACCTTATTCACATAATCCTCTTGAGACAAAATCAAACTATGATTTTTCCTATCTCTTTTAATACTCATGCCAAGGATTTTCTTTGCTACTCCTAAATCCTTCATGGAAAATGTGTGATCTAATTTTATCTTAAGCTCAGTAATTTCCTGCATGTGTGAACCTACAACAAGCATATCATCTACATACAATAACAGGATAATATAACTACCATTATCCAATCTATTAAAATAAACACAATGGTTAGATTGACATTTACTAAAGCCATGCTCTGTCATAAACCTATCAAACCTCAAATACCATTGTCTTAGAGCTTGCTTAAGACCATATAAGCTTTTCTTCAACTTACACATAAGTTTCTCCTTACCTTTGACCTCAAAACCTTCCGGCTGATCCATATATATCTCTTCATCCAAATCTCCATGAAGAAATGTTGTCTTAACATCAAGCTGCTCAAGATGCAAATCCTAAATAGCAACTAAAGACAATATAGTCCAAATAGAAGTCATCTTTACTACAGGAGAAAAAATTTCACCAAAATCAATACCTGGTTTTTGTGCAAATCCCTTTACTACCAACCTGGCCTTATGTCTCATTTGTCCATTCTCTCCTTCCTTTAACCTATATACCCATTTGTTTTTCAGTGCTTTCTTTCTAGCTGGCAACTTAACTAAATCCCACATATGGTTCTCTTCCAAGGAATCAATTTCCTCATTCATGCCATGCTCCCACTATTTCCTAGATTCTACCTGCATTGCCTCATCAAAACTTTCTAGTTCTCCACCATCAGTGAGCAATAAGTAGTATAAAGAAGGGGAATAATGAATTAGAGGTTTACTTACCCTTTTAGACCTCCTTATGGGCATTTGAGACTCATTTATAGCTTGTTGTTTGCCCAAATTTTCTTCTAATAGTGACTGATCTTGGTCATCTCTGATCGATGCCAGTCTACACCTAACCGATGTCGATTCCTCCTGATCAATGCTGATTTCCACCTGATCGACGTTGATTTCCACTTGACTGATGTCAGTCTCTGTGTTTTTTTGTGAGTGATGATTTTTACTTGCAAGCTCATTTTGGATCATAACCTCTTCCAAATCAAGATTGCCCTGCTTAGAATTATTTAGCCTCTTGAGCTGATCACTGTACATCACCTTCTTGTTGAAAACTACATCATAGCTTATAATAATTTTGTTAGTTTCTAAATTCCACAACTGGAATGTGAAATCTCCAAAACCATAACCAATGAAAGTGCACCGCATAGATTTAACATCCACCTTTTTTCTATTTTCTTTTTCAATGTGCACAAAAGCTTCAAAACCAAAAAATATGAGAAATGAAAGATCTACCTTTTTACCTATCCAAGCCTCTTTTGGAATTACACCATCTAGTACAGTAGAAGGTCCTCTGTTAATTAGGTAAACTGTAGTATCTATA
The DNA here is from genome assembly GCA_037957365.1 of Torreya grandis. Lineage (NCBI taxonomy): Eukaryota > Viridiplantae > Streptophyta > Pinopsida > Cupressales > Taxaceae > Torreya > Torreya grandis. The sequence continues at coordinate 384,577 of JARHVA010008613.1, read as the reverse complement.
GCTTCTACCCAAAACTGTAAGGGCAAACTAGCATGCAACCTCATACTCTGTGCATGCTCCATTATTGTTCTATTCATCCTTTCAGCAACTCAATTTTGCTGAGGTGTCTTTGGAACCATCCTTTCCCTACATTTTCCACTCATAGAATAGTAACTATTGAATTTATTGCTGTAGTACTCACCACCATTGTCAGATCTAAGGCACTTCAATCTCAAACTTGTTTCATTCTCAACCAAAGCTTTCCATTTCTTAAATGTGTCAAAAACATCAGATTTCCTCTTTATGCAATAAACCCATACCTTTCTTGTAGCATCATCAATGAAAGAAACATAATACTGTGATCCTCCAATAGAAGCTACTTGAGCTGGTCCCCACACGTCTATGTGAACAAGCTCCAACTTGTGCTTCTTCTTTGTTGACTCAGTTTTGAGAAACCTCACTTTCTTCTGTTTCCCAAAAATACAATGCTCACAAAAATCTAGATCTATGATTTTCAAATTTGAAAGCTTACCTTTTGACTCAAGAACATTCATTCCCTTCTCACTCATGTGACCAAGCCTACAATGCCACAACTTTGCATCTACATCTGAAGTAGATAAAATAGAAGGAGAATAATCAGTAATATAAGTAGATAGATAAAGTGTACCTACTCTCTTACCTTTTGCTAATACAAGTGCACCCTTGGAAACTTTCCAAGATTTAGCTGTGAGAGTTATTGTGCAACCCTCATCACCCAACTTTCCTATAGAAATCAGATTCCTCTTCAGGATGGGTACATGCATGACATCCTTCAACACCCATGTGTTGCCATTCTACAATTTCAGCTGCACTTTTCCTTTGCCAATAATTTTACAAGGCTCATCATCCCCTAAATAAACTTTTCCAAAATCTCCATGGGCATAATCATTGAAAAAATCTCTATTTGGGGTTGCATGGAAAGAGGCACCAGAATCTAAAACCCATGATTCTACTTTATTATCCAATTAAAATATAAGAGCATCCTGTGTAACAATACCTGCAACTTTTGCTTCTTTATTACCTTCATGCTGATTTTCTTTGTTATTCTTCAACCAAAAATATTTCTTTGCATGCCCTTTCTTTCCTCAATTCCAGTAGGTTATTCTTCCATTTCTGGATTTGGATCTACTTCCCATCTTTGACCTTGATTTCCCTTGCTTGCCCTTCTCTCTTTGCCTTCCCCTGCTTTCAACACTTAAAGCATTACCTGATGTTTCCCCTATGCTTTTCTTGTGAATTTATTCATTCAAGATTACACTAACAACATCATCAACTTTCAAGATATTTGAAGTAGATGCAGTATTACTAACTGCCATTACCAAACTATGCCAACTTTCAGGTAAAGAGCATAAGATTAAGAGAGCCTTAATTTCATCATCAAAAACTATTTTGACTAAATTTAACTGATTTACTATTGTATGGAAATCATTAAGATGACTAGATATAGATCCACCTTCTTGTATTTGCAAATTAAATAATTGCTTCATAACATATACCTTATTCGAAGCTGAGGGTTTTTCATATAAATTTGCCAAAGTATCCATTAACTCTACCGTTGTCTTTGCCTGTGATAAGTTAGAAAACACAAAAGCTACCAGGCTCAACCTTATAGATCCAAGAGCCTTTCTATCAATAACATTCCATTCTTTATCTTCCATATCTATGGGCTTCTTTGAAACCCCACCCAATGGTAAATGCAGATCTTTTTGATATAGATAATCTTCAATTTGCATCCTCTATAATTGATAATTTTTGCCATTGAATTTCTCTATTCTTAGTTTACTTTCTTCTACCATTGCTTTACTCCCACTCAATCAAAAACCCTTGTGAGTGAATTCTATAATCAACAAACACTAACACGCTCTGATACCAGTTGTTAGGATCTTAGAGTATAATTGATTACTTTTGTATAAGCAACTAAACACAGAATTGAAACTAAAAGTAATAAGTAACTAGAAATTAGAAACAACAAATAATAGGAGATACAAAAAACAACCAATCTATATTAAACTCTTCCAAAAGGAAATACAATGAATAAATCTCTCTCTCCTCACACCTCGCAGATGTACAGTAATTCTCCCTCAAGAGTTCTCTCTCTCTCTCAATCAATTACAATCAACTCAATTACTGAATTGTACATGCTATGAAGATCTAACCCTACTATATAAAATACTACAACACTAGGATTCATGAGCCATTCATTTGCCACCCTTAGATCCACCTCTTAAATCAAAGGCTAAAATTTGTTCTCCTAAAAATAACAATTCTGGAAACGCACAGAAGTCGGTGTCGGTCTGAAGATGACTGATGTCGATTGACCCCTAACTGATGTCAGTTGGTTCTAACTTATGCCAGTTATTGTGTAAGCCTAACAACCTCAACATTAGCTCATTAGTGAAGCTTTTAGCTCCACAACTCAATAGGGGTGAATTAATGAGCCTAAATAATCCAACTTCAATTATGACCTTTACAAACACCTAACTAGTTACCACACGCATTCATGAAGCATACACATCATTCATAGCAAAGAGAAGGAGAGATAATGCAAGATCAATCACATGACATATGTGGGAAACCCTCTTGGGTGAGAAATACCATTAAAATCTATAATTAGACTACTATCCTATAATAATAAGAACCAATTTAGACCAACTGTAACTAGTCAAGGAACCACAATCCCTATTTAGTGAGACTACAATCTCACAAGGTGCTACAACACCTAGCTAGATGAGCTGCAATATGAACCAAAGTTTTAGAAAGTTTCACCTTTCAGGGAGGCTATAACCACCTTATATGTTGAGCTTCCACAATAACACCTATGAACACACCAACTTTGAATTGATGTCTTCAATACCTAATGATAAACCTTTGATTATCATTCTTCACCTTCATTCATACTCAATCTATAAGAGCACTATTATTCCAATATAAGTATGACCTATAGGTTATATCAATATTCTATAATCTATTCTACTCTTTAACTCATCCACACAACACTCTACTCCTCCTTCAATCCATAATTTACACACACAATCCTCTCTCAAATCTCTTACTCTAGTCTAGAAACCATCATCTTTGGTTCCACTATTTATAGGGAATTCATGATATTCAACACCTTGGTTGGCCATTAGGCATGCCTTAATCCTTAATTCATCTCATACATTGAGACATGAGTCAAAAACAAACTTTGTAGGTCAATCATATCATCTATGGGTCACCCTTAAGCAACTACACCCTTTAATAAGGCCCTTGTAGCTCTTATAGGTCTCATAGAGACCTTTTCACCCATTTAGCACATCATCAAACAAACTAAGAACATAGGACCACTTCCAAAATCATATTTCCACACTACATGACCCCTTAGTCATCCTCAAATGATCACAATAAACTCTATTCATCTTTTTATATACTCAAATAACTCAAACATTGCCTGGTACATATAAACATCATGAATGAACACACAGTCAACCTCTTAGGAATTATTCATACTCAAAATATATTGATCATACCTAAAAAATATACATATAGCATCCTTATGGAGTTTACAACACTCTCAAATAGCTAAGACAACATGAAACATTGAAACAACATCAACACATGCTCAAACATCTTTTGTGGGGCACTTACATAATAAATATGGAAACATAGTCAAATTTTAACCTTAATATCCTTGAATGTACATAATTTTATATCTTCAAATATATATTTATAGATACACCTATGAGTCCTCTACAACTTTACTTTTACACCAAGAGAAAATTCTACATAGATTGAAAGATATGGCCAAAATACAAAACATTAGTTTTTCCTTTGTAAATTCAAGTATTCAAATGCAAATGGTCATAGTTAAACCTAAAACACCATGCTCACATCTCATGTCCTCACTAATTAGAATAAACATTCAACATAAATTGTCTTTTAACTTTAACGCATATGTGCCAATGCTCAAATGTTAAACCTTGAACATGTTGACCTTATGTCATGTAATATTACATAATTTGACCTCATTCACTCTATCAATCTCTTACATGTAGCTCAGTCTTTAACAATTCTAAACATATATCACTTTGACCTCTTGAATTTAATATTCAAAATTTATATTTATCATTATAATCACCTGCTCACCATTGATCCTTGGAATAAGTTCAATCTTTATCTCTACTTAGCATTAAACATTGAACACATGGCCCATCTCACTACTTCCTGACTTATTAGAGTAACACACTTCATCAATGCTTCCCAAAATTTAAATTTTACACATTTGACTAAGTATGGAAACCTTAATTTCATGGAAGGCCAACTTTGCATAGTCATATCTTTTACCTCATTCACTTGTATGTTCTAAAATTTGGATCATATGATCTCTTCACATAGGATAATCAAACCATGTGTCAAACTACTCCTAAAACCTTCACATGTGTGAGATATAATGACATTAAAATACCTCCTTAGATTTATGTATTTAAATATCCAACAATGTGAAAAATTACCTGAAAGGCTAAATTTTTCCATGTATATCTTTTGACGTGCTTTAGTACACGATATAAAGTTTAGAGAAAATAAGTTAGGCTAAAAAGTGAACAAACCCATATGATCATATTATTTTGAAAAATCCACATGTGAAAGATATTTCATAACCAAATTACTTACTTGACTCTTTTTTGCCTCATGAAAATTTGGCTAAGTATGGGAGAACAAGGTCAAACTATCTAGGAGCCCAACTTTGCACTTGCATATCTTTTGTCTCGCTTAGGTGCATGACCTGAGATTTGGTGCATAATAACTAGGAACAATAATAAACAAGCCAATGTGACCATTTCCTCATAAAACCTCCATGTGTGTGAATTCTAACATCATCAACATGCTTACTTGACTCTATTTGAACATAGAAAACACTGTCAAAATGCTTGAGAGCCCAATTTTGCACCCACATATCTTTGACTATGTTTAGGCACATTACCTAAGATTTAGTGTATAAAAACTAGCGACTAATGTGATAAAAACCATATGACCTACTCCCCCTAACTCATCCACATGTGTTAATGGTGATGTCATAAAATTTCCTACTCATATTTTTTGCCATTAGATCCAAAATGTCTAGATGATAATAATGATCAACCAGATGAAATACACTCATGCACACAAGCACTCAAAGCCTAGAAAATATCTTAGGGATATTTTTAACATGCTCAATACTCCATACTCATCCATACACATCTATAATGATGATAAAATAAAATATCAACTAATCATACTTCAAGCATACTAGGACAAGCACATTGCGCACTTTGTCATTATCACTTAGACTATCAAGGCTCTTCATACACTCACCTGGACACCTTCATGACATCATTGACAATGCTCCAATAACTAATTGAGCTTTGGTTGATGTTTTAGAACAATAAATTCCATAATTATATGTGTTGGTTTACTATGGAAGGACATGACAAGATATTTGTAGAAATAATGATCTTAAAGTCAAAATTTTGATCAAATATGAAGGATGGTGTAGTTGGTCAAATGGTGAAGAATGAAGATGTTGGTTCTGAAGCTCTACAAGAAAATAATGGAGGTTTCTAAGTGTTTGATCAAGGATGGTGAGTTATCAAGATATTATATTACATAGAAAGGTATGTTGATCTTATTCAAATGTACTCAAGGTGTGTTTAGGATTTTTGGTCCTTAAAGTAAGAACTTGCCAATTACTTAATTGATTGGTCAAATAATGAATACTAAAGACAAGAGTATGAGAGTAATGTGTTGTCATATATTTGATATCATGAATAAGGTATCATAGGTCTATAGATGATAATTTGTGTCTGTCATGGAGTTAGGAGGAGCTAGCTTAGATAGTTTAAGAAGACTTGTTGAAGATGACATGAGATGGAGCTTGATGTTAGGGGAGCTTTCTAAGCTTTGTGAGAAGTTTATGACATATAAGAATTAGATAATTTCAAGTTTAAAGTGGTACATTTCAAATGGGTAGAAATTGATTTATATTCTTGAAAGTATGTAAGTATCCTGAGCATCTTAAAATAGTATTTAAATGCACCCATGATGTTGAGGATGATTGTTGGCATGTTGAGGAAGAGACCCTTTATCATTAATGTCAAAGGGGAAGAAAGATTAGAATGAAGGAGTTAAAATGAGTAAGAAGTCATTTTTAGGGTGTTTTTCTATCATTGAAAAAGGGGAAGATTACTGAGCATGGTCAGTGATGTTAGGTTGTTATTGATGTCAAAGAGAGCATAATTCATAGTGCATTAATGATAAAGTGATCAAATTGATAGTTTGGAGAGTGTTTTCCTAGTTAACTAATTAATGGATGATATTGATGGTATGGTTATGTTTCAGAGACCCTATGGTATGTTATGAGTTCTTATAGTGCTTATGAAAGCGAATGAAATTCATTAGAATAGTCATATGAATGTTTAAGCTTAAGTAGTTATCTTAATAGATAAAGCTGAGTGAGAAAATTGATGACATCGTATTTTACACATGTGAAAGTTTCAAGATAAATTTGATACATGAATGGATTTCCTATGAAATTTTATCATGTGGTTCAAATTTTAGGTCATGAGGTTGAACGTAGAAAAATTTATTAAGGTGTAAAGTTGGCTTCTCAGGTAGAGTTCACTAAGTTCCCATATTTAGCCAAATTTGCATTATCAAAGATATATAGTGAGAATTAAATTGGATCAAGGATATAAAAATGTGAAATTAATATTATTGGATATGGATCCAATGGCATGGTTCAAAGTCAAATATTCAATATTACATATGCTAGTGACATGTGTCACAATCTCAGAGTTTGAGCAGTAGATCTAATAATAAGTGTGAAACCTATCAGATAGAGATCAAAAGTCAGTGTGTGATCATGAAGATTATGATAAAATAGAGTGTATTGAGTCAATAAATCAATATATTTATTATAATGCATGTAGGGATGTTAAGTGTGGAATTTCATTAGAGTCAAATAGTCAATACACTCAGAAGGCACATAAGGGTGCCAAGTGTCTCAATCGCAGTAGTATAAACTAATGATCAATAGTGAACAATGCAAGGTAAATACTAGGCTAATCATAAGGATATTTATGGAGTGTGTTTGAAATTTTTTTTCATATACATGAGATGAAGACATGTGTCTCCAATATTTTCATTACACAGTGACTGTTAGAATTTGAATATTCAAATCAATAAAGAGAAAAACTAGTTTATAGTGTTTGAGATATATATTTTTATATAGGGGGAATTTGATAATGGTGTAAAAGGAAAAATTTAATAGGAATTAAAGGTTCATCCAAAGAATCTAACTAGAATATTTTAATATTTGTATAGTCAAATATATTAATCTTCAAATTTGAATGCATGTTTGACCATGGTCTATTAGTGACCCAAGAAGGATAATTAAAGAGTTCTCAATGGCATTTTAATGTTTCAAGATGAAATAAATGTTTGAGTGTTTTATAATCCATGAGGACCATATGTGCATATTTTAGAGGTTTGACCAATCCATATTCAATATGAACAAAGTCTTAGAAGTTTATTTTGTTTAGTGGAGGCTAAAGATAGTTTGAGTGACCATCTTGAAGAGGTAAGTTGAAGGTGTTATGATCAGACTTAAGGAATAAAATGAGTATGTACATGTCATATAAGTCTCTAAGAATTATGAGAAGGAATTATTTGTCATATTTTTCCCTTTATTAGATATGGAGAGTTGTAATAGTATAATTATATTTTGGTTATTGATGACCAGTCTAAGTGGTCATTTTGAGAGAGTTGACTTAAGTGCTTAGAGATTGTGTTGAATTGTCTAAAGAACATGGAGGTGTAGCTGAGGTTTTTAATGGTTCAACCATGTGATATTATCATATGGTCATGTGAAATATTTATGTGTTTGTTTCAAGAAGTTTGAGACTATGTTTTATGTATATGAAGACCTGAAGAATAAGGAGACCTAATTGGTAGGTTCGAGTGTTGAGTTATTGTTCTAGGTGGCATAGAACCATGAGGGAGTTATTAAGGGTCTATTGGAGATATATTTTATGTGTTCAAAGAATTGGTATAAGTTTAAATTAGCCTAAGGATTTGAATTTGTAACGTATGAGTATGAAGGCCTAATTGTTTTAGGTTTCACTAAGACCTAATCATGGTTTGGGGCAAATGAGATAATGACCAGCCTATGAAGAATGTGGTTCTCACATGTAACATGTGTATATAACTATGTTAAGTGTGGTTCAAATATTTAAATCATCTTGGCCAACTAAGATGGGTTAAAGGAAGAGAGTGTTATAAGTACATGGTCTAATTAGACTAATTGTGTTTGTTGTGAGTGAGTGTTATATGTGGATTCAAGTGAAGAAAAGAAAATTTGAAGGAGAAGGTACATGTTAGTTAGGAACATAAAATTGTGAAAAATATCAAACATTTTTATTTGATCAAGTTGATGTAGGAGGACACATAGGTCATTGGACCTAATGAGCCTAGAAGAGGTAGTTTGAGAAAGTTAGCCCTAGAGGAAGCTTGAGAGAGATTGGAGGTGAAGGGTGAAGACAAAGGTGATAATCATCAATTTAAGAGAAGAAATATTTTTTCAAGGTGATCTATTCAGGTATCTAAGTGTTTTCTTGATTGCCTAGGGCATTAGTTCCTCCTTGTAAGATAAAGCTTGCTAAAGGTCTACTTGTTATGGGTGATCAGTTAGACAGGGGTAGTAGATCCTTATGGGATTGGTGTCTCACTAAACTAAGGGATGGGTGTTCTTTGATTAGTGTGTGTTGCTATAAATGTTGGATCTTGTTTATAATACTATAGTCCATCTTATAGGGTTTAGTGGGTTTTATCCCCTAAGAGGGTTTCCCACATATATCATGTGTTATGTGTTTGATCTTATTATATCTTCCTTATTCATTTTAATGGTTAATTTTTATGCATCATGATTGTATGTGATAATTTTTTAAGAGTTGGGAATTGAATTAGATTATCTTGAATCACTAATTCACCCCCTTTTAGTGAATGTACCTTTAACACATACCACTCTTAACCAAATTTTCAATAGTAATAATTTTGTTCTAAGATGCTAATGAGAATAAGACATAACCTTAAGAGTGAGGTGTTTTATCTAGAGAGGCTACTAGTAATCCCATTCCTCTTCCAAGCCAAAAGCGACCAAAAAACCTGACTTAGTGGAGTAAGTCTCATTGTCTTCATTAGGGTAAAATAAAATTTCCTCCTTTGGGAAAACTGGAATACGAACATGTTGAAGAATCATTTTGAGCTTAAACAAGGCCTAGGAAATAACTTCTTCTTTGTTGAATCAAAATGGAGAGGTTTCCAACAAGGAATACCAATCTCATAAGACTAGTAATCTTTGAATTTTAAACCCCAAGAATATTTGAAAATGGAACACAAATTAATCTAAGGATCATGAAGTATAAGGGTGTATTGAGAGATCTATGGGTCATCCCAAAATTCCATTATTTCCCCATTACCAATATTCCACCTACAACCTTCTTGGAATATACTCTGGCCACTTGAGATGGCTTTATATAACTCTAAGCCATTAGTGGGGCCCTCCTTCCATAAGAAGAAATCCTTATCATTACCTTCCAAGTATTTGGATTTAATGATACAGATCCACTTATTATCTTCTTTAAGGATTTTATATCCCAATTTTGTGAGTAAGGCTTTATTCATGATTTTTAATCTTACAAAGGGGGAAATAGTTATATAAATGCATAAAATTTTAATAATGATGCACTAGAATAAAAGAGGAAATATATCTTATCCATGTGAACACAATGTTATTTAGTATGAAAGAAGGGAAATAAACATAATAAAGACAATAATATGCAAGGTGCAAGGCAAAATAAAAAATGGAATTAAAACAACAAGACTAGATCCAATTGTCAAACTAAGAAGATCCAAAATAAGCTATGTTACTTGCATAAAATATGCACAATCATGTTTTATTCTAGTTAGGGTTTGAGATATTCATACATAGCATAAAAATAGGGGTTCAAATATGAATTTTAGAATTTAGTAGACTTAGAAATCCCTAGAATCAACTTATACTAAAAAATTGTCTCATATAATATATAGAATAATTAATAAGATAAAAGAGAGAGGAGAGACATCAATTTTTAGTTGTCAACTACCAAAATTGATTAAAATTTTTAAATTCTTCCGCTCCTATATTTTTTTCCATCTTTACACATTTAGTGGCTCAAGAAAAAATTTAAATACTTGTGCCCATTTTGTCCATGCCTCCTTATGTAATTGGCATAATTCACCTCATATTTTATCTACTTTATATATATTATGAAAATAAGATGATTATTATTTTTAAATTTTCAAATCATGGTGGGATCTCTTTACTCTAGTCTATATTTTTATTTTGAGTTCATAGATTTTTTTAATATAGATACAGGGTTTTAGTTGGCTCCCATCCATATAAATTTTTTTCCAAAAAAATAGCCAAAGTTTGAAAAGGGCATGGCTGAAAATAGAAACTGACAAAACCAACTAATTGGTGAGCCAAAAAAAAAACCCTAAAAACATAGTAAAGAGTGTTACCAATATAAAAGGGTTTAAAAAACCTAGTAAAACCCCAAAGCTAGCTAACAAAAAATGTATAACAAAAAACTATAGATAAAATAGAACAATATATGCTTACTTACGACAGAGCCATGTTATTTGGGTCTTCGACAAAAATAATTTTCTTGCCTTTGAATTTTATGGTATAGGCCTCACCAATTACCAAGTGCTCGTGTTCCTTAGAAATAACTTTACACCCACCCACAAAAGTTGTGTTATTACTATCAAGTCTGCCTTATATCGCCTTTGAAATAACCCTTTTTGGAAAAAATTTGAACCATTGAGGAGCTGCAATATTTTCATGAGCTACCATTTTCATCAACATTTTAACTACCTCCACCCTTTCTCTATTATGTCGAATCTCCTTCCATTGAGTGATTTCCACAATTGGGCATTTTATGTGTGCCATGGGTGGAAGACATAAAAGGTGCCCCTTTGAAAATTTTTAAGAACAAACCTTTTGTTGGAGTTCTTCAATAAATCTAACCATGAGTAAGAAGTAGATTTCCAATCCATAGAAGGTTGGAACTAGGACCAGACTAGTTCTATCTGAACTAGTGAATGGAAATTTAGGAAGAGGAACCAAATCAAACTTGGAAATGTCCTCCAAAAGGCCATAGTGATGCTTTAATTTGATGAAAAAGACTCTAAATTTTTTAACCACTTCAACGTCAAAAATCAAAGCCATAAGGTTCAAATCAAACATAGTATCCACCTTTGAGCTAACATAACTATGAATGATCTATTCTAGGTATTCATTTCCCAATACTATCAAAATTACCTCAAATAATTCCTCCACTAGCACCCATAAGATATTTTGTATTCTTTCCTAAGATATCCCCCCTTAAATGTCATCTCCTAGATAGAGCTACGTCCATGCACATTAAGAGTGGACGATGTAATTACAATCCCACTATCCATGATAAAAAACCAAAAGTAGCAAGAAAAAAAAATCATAACCCAAGTGGAAAGCTGAAAGAATACAAAAACACCATTCAACTTAAGGATATCATGCCAAATCAAAACCAATAAATGTGATCAGGTGTCATCATGGAACCATAAAAAAACACACATGCTACGATATTGCCTTTATGCAAGCCAATGAGTTGGCATCCTTTGTATTTATCAAAATATCAACACCATGGAAATAATCATTATGCATGATTAATGCAAAAAATTTAATAAAAATTTTATCCCATCCTCTAAAAACATAGATAAATATAGAAACCTCCTAGATAGAGAATAGAGATTATCGAGAATCCAAATCTTCCCCTTTTTGTAATTGTTTTTTTATTTTTATTTTAAATAATACAAAAAAGAAATTAAATATAAGTTAAAATTTAAAGTTGATGGAGGTAAGGTATGGAAAATCCTCCCAAGTTTTACGTAGGTTTTCCACTCTACTTGTTTCAGGTTAGTCAATGCCATAATTGGCCAGAAAGTTGGCAGTAACATTTTCTTTATGGTAGCAATGTTTAGACTCTAGAGAGGCAAAAATAAACAGTCTATCCCAAACACCACACAAGATTTTTCTAGATTCCAATAATTGGAAACCTTTTTCTAAAAATAAAAAATAATAACCTAAGAGTCCCCTTTGATGATGAGATTAATGATATTGCATTGAATTACAAGTTCAATCCCATTAACTAGGGCCTATGCTTCTACTTCATTATTTGTTCCATCTACAAGTTTCTTGAACATTACCCTAATCAACGATCTACTATAATCATGAATAATACAACCAGCCCCTAATACACCTAGATTTCCTCTAGAGGCACCATAAAAATTCAACTTGAACCAACCTACTGGTGGAGGGGTCTTAGAGATCTTATCCTTTCTTACTTTTTTACCAAAAATTACTATTGACCCATTAATGGGGGAAGAGAAATAAGTCTCCATTTTTCACTCATTCTCATGTCCTAGCTTGAGAGAAAACCATTTCTCCTTTTGACCTGAGATGAAATAAATTCTAAAATTGACACATCAAGTTCTTTTAGTATCATAACAAAGGACTTTTATTTGCGTTCAAAAATACATCAATTTCTTTCCTTCAAAAGAGTCTAAATAAGGATGGTAAGGATGACATGCCAAAGGATAAAAAGGGAGTTTTTGTGATCACCGATTGGCCAAGATGAGAACATAATGTTCAACGATGGTGTCCAAGTCCAAGACCATTCCAAATTACAGCATAACCATACCTAACACCAAGTTATGAAGGAGTAGTTGAATAAGAGATGATTTACCATTTCTTCATTATTTTTGAAAAAATAGTACTAAAATAGACCCAAAAAAAATTATTTAGCCTATCTTGAGTTAATATATAGTTTTGAATATCCAACCATGCAAAGTGTTAGGAACCCATGCTACACCTTCTCTTTACTTTGTTAATATAATAGTTTCTATAGATGCATATGCTTTGTAAGTCATCATGTGAGCATTTTTTTTATCCCACATTCATGGGAAGTAGTAGTTGTTTAGATTAGACTAAGCATATAAGTAAGCATTGAGGCCAATGAAGGCATCCATGCATTTATTGTATTGATCTTGTTCAAAGGAGGTTGCCCCTTCGAAGAGGCTAGCGATTTTGAAATTTAGCCATTATAATTTATTTTTGCTTATTTGAGTTAATATATTGCTAATTTTCATAGTTTATTTCATGTATTTATAATTATATGCTAACTTGCTCAGGAAATATCCTCTCATCTGGTATCAGAGTGCTTTTTAGGGCCATTTTTTTTTTAAGTATTTTTCTATTCCATTGCATAATTTATTTAAGTGTATTTTTGTATCACAATAATCTATTTTAGACAAGGGTAAACACTTGTCCGCATAACTATGGGAAGATCTTGGGTCAAATCCATAAAACTCATTATGAGGAAATCTAAGAACCCAAAAGTAGCTGGACCATTGAGAGGACCTATCAATGAAAATGGAAATGACCCCATCTTGATTGACTAGTTCTCATCCATGAGGAAAACCAAGAGCTATCGTTTAGATGTAAACCTATGGCCAAATTTTTTTAGAGAATAGTAATCGCTTAGACAACATTGGTGGCCAAAGAAAAATCTTTAAACCCTTAGATAGAAGTTGAACTTGGGGACTATTTCTATCAATTTTTGAATATTTCCAATAGACTATAAAAAAATCAACCAAAAAGTATTTGAAGACTATCAAAGGACTTGTAGCTAGACATTTGATAGAAACCGAAAACCAAAACATCTTCATCCTATCAGTTTCAATAAAATATCCTTAGAGCATCAAATAGATCTTAGACTTATAGATAGATAGAAAATAAAAAAATTCTAGCCATATCTCTCCATTTTAAGTCCCATTTATCTTTAAAGTTTATTTGGACACCTAAAATTCCATTTTCCATATTTTATTCCTTGAGGTCCCATATCCTGATTCCACTCCTAATTCTCGTAAATCTCAATTTTTACATTTTTGAGTTTTGCCATAACTTCTATTTTTGTCCATTTGCCTCAAAAAAATCCATAGTGTTCATCTCCCTTTTCTAATCCTTTGTCCCTCTTTGATATTTTTTTTTATTTTTTCCATTTTCACTCCTAAAATTTCCCTCGCCTTTGTTAATCATATTCCCACTATGTAAAAAATTAGTAAAAGTACCTGTACCCCTTCTAATTTTTCCCAAATCATGAACTTCCCTTACTAAACATGTCTTAACTCTAGTTTTATTATCCATTTCAAAAAAAATCTCTTATTCAGGTCATGATAGTAACCCAAATAGGAGCAAAAAACATGGAGGATGAAATTTCCACCCTCAAGACACACATCAAAGATCTTGATGAAAAATTCCTAGCCTCCGTCTTCAACATGCCAACTTGAACAATAGACAACATCTAGAGTCCTCTTTCAACACTGGATTTTCTTCTTCCATCAATTTTTGTGGAGTAAAGCTTGATTTTGCACTGACTAGATGGATATATCAAGTAGAACAATATTTTATTCTACATAGTACTTTTTATGAAAACAAGGTTACACTTACATCATTTCACTTAGAACTTAAAACCCTTCAGTGATATCATTGGTATAACAAGGTTCATCATGATCCAAGATAGACCAATTTTTGTACCCTCATTTTGTAATGGTTTAGCCCTAGTGCTTTGGATGGCTTCACGAGAGCATTCACTAAACTTTTCCAAACAAGAACCATGAGAGAATATCAAATAGAATTTGAAAAATTGGCCAATCATAAAGAGGGATTGTCTGTTGAATTCTTTAGGAGTCAATTTTTTAGTATAATGAAGGACGTGATTCAATCTAAGGTCAAAATGTTATATCCTAACATGATGATAGAAACCCTAGGGTTGGCTAAGTTGGCAGAGGATAAGATCATAACTCAATAGGGATTCAAATCCAATTTTACTCATTTTATAAATACAAATCCATAATGATTTTAAATAATGCTATCCCTAGAACCACTCCTATCAAGCATTTGACTGAAGTAGAGATGTGAGCTCATATAGAAAAAGGACTATGTAATAATTATGATGACAAATTCACTTAGGGAAATTGATGTGTTGAGTAAAATCTCTACCTATTATATATGGAATCTTCACCTAAAATTGAAGATTAGAAAGATGTTCAGGATATAATAGATGATCTAGAAGAAGCTCAGCTCATTATGGAACATACTTCTCAGGAACACTAATCAGAGATCTCTCTCCATGCTTTAGGGGTTACTTTAATAATTTTCCTCTCACAATACTCATTGATTTTGGTAGCACTCATAACTTCATTAACCCTTGAATCACCAAATAGGTTGATTATTTTATCTATCCTTGCTCCAACTTTAAAGTCATGATTTCTAATGGGGGCACATTACCTTTCAAATGGATGTGTCATAATATGCATATCTATATTGGATATTATAAATTGCACTCTAACATGTTTGCCTTTCCCTTAGGTATATATGATATTGTTTTGGCAGCCCAATGGTTATGCATACTTGGACCCATCTTATGGGATTTTTCTAAAATTTAGATGTATTTTTCAAACAATGGGAAAAAACACACATTAAAAGGCTTACAATTGGGGTCTCTCAGCATCATTAGTTCACATCACATGGAAATGCTTTTTAATAATAATTCACATGGTGTCATTAACTAAATCCATTCTACTTAAATGCAACCATCAATGATCTTCACTCTTCCTTCTGATCTACAAACTATTTTGCATAGGTATACATATGATTTTATGAAACTTATGGGATTGTCACCTTCATAATAGAGGACCACCATATTTAGTTACTTCCTAGAAGCATTCCTCCCAACATCAGGCCTTACCACTACCCATTTTATCAAAATATTAAGATCAAGATGCTCATTCAAAAATTGCTGAAGCAAAGCATTATTCACCCCAATACCAACTCATAATCTTCCCCAGTTCTCCTTGTTAAAAAAAATGAGTCATGGTGCCTCTATAGTGACTTCCATGCATTTAATCACATCATAATAAAGGATAAATTCCCTATCTCTATTATTCATGAGCTTCAATTTTCTTATTTTTTCTCCAAGTTGGATCTTCACTCTGTATATCACCAAATCTAGCTTCATGAGGATGATATCCCTAAGATAGATTTTTACATGTATGATGACCACTATGAGTTTTTGGTCATTCCCTTTGGCCTCACTAATGCTCCTTCAACATTATAGGCATTGATGAAAAAAAATCCTATCCCTACCTCTATAAATTCATTCAGGTCTTCTTCGATGACATCCTCATCTATAGTAAAACATAGTCTAAGCATATCCAACATCTAGAGCTCACACTGTAACTTCTCTTTGACCATCATCTTTGTGCAAAATAGTCCAAATTTGATTTTGGCTAGGATGAAGTGAATTATCTTGGGCATATTATTTTAGTCTAAGGGGTTTAGGTGGAACCTAAAAAAATAGATGCCATGACAAATTGGCCTCATCCTTAGACACTCAAGAGCCTTCATGATTTTTTGGGGCTAACTAGTTACTATCAAAAGTTTTTCAAAGATTAGGGGAAGATTCTAAATCTATTGATAGTTATGTTGAAAAAATATGATTTTATATGGATACAAGCTATTGAGTATGCATTTCAAGAATTAAAACAATCTACGTGTACTACACCTATTCTAGCTATGCCAAATTTTGCCAAGACCCTCACTATCGAGAGTGATGACTTCAGTAATGGACTTGGTATTTTTCTCCTCCAAGAAGAAGTCCCCATTTCATTCACCAAAAAAGCTCTTTATAGTAATATTTTATTACTCTCTATTTATGAGAAGGAAATGATGGTATTTTTCATGCAATACATAAGTGATGGCCATACCTATTGGGGAATTATTTTTTCATCAAAATTGATAACCAGAGTCTGAAATATTTATTGGAACAATGGGTCTCCACCCAATCATAATATAAATGGGTCAAAAAACTCATGGGTTATGACTATGAGATCACTTACAATAAGGGTAAGGATAAATTATGGCTAATGCTCTATCTCACACATTTGTAGACCAAGCTTCCCTTTCAACTATTTCTATGCCTATTCCAAATTTGTTGGATATTGTATAGTAAGGGTATGTCAATGACTCCTCATTATCTAAAATCATTCATAGTTTTCCACTAACCCCTTTATTGTACCACATTATTCTTGGGATGGTATTTCTCTATGATATAAGGGTTGTTTGGTTACTCCCCAATGCACATATCTTTAACAAGTTGTATTCTATTAACTCCATGCTTCTCCATCCATAGAGCACTTAGGGTTTCTCAAAACTTATGATTAGGCATGATACAAATTCTTTTTTAAGGGAATAAAAAAGGAAATTTAATAGATGGTAGCTGAATGTGATATCTACCAATGCAATAAGGGTAAAACCACATTCATCCTTGGGTTGGTCAAAACCTTACCCATCCTTATAAATATTTGGATAGATATTTATATGTATTTCATTAAGGATATCCCTAAATATAGAGAGAAAATAGTGATCTTGGTTATGGTTGATCACTTCTCCAAATATAGTCATTTTTGTGCCCTCAACCATCCTTATACTAACTCCATAATCATAAAACATTTCTTGGACCAGATTTTCCATCTTCATGAAATTCCTTTGTCCATTATCTTAGATCATGATGCAACCTTCACCAACCATTTCTAGATAGAAATATTTTGACACATTAGTGCCCAACTGAAGATGAGTTTCAAGTATCATCCACAAATAGATGGCCAGACTAAAATTACTAACAAATGTTTAGAAACTTTCCTTTGATTCTTCACCTAAAAATAACAAAATTAGTGGGCAAGGTGGCTCCCCCTTTCTTAATGGTGGTACAATACCTCCTACCACACTACAACTAAAATAAATCCATATAAAGTAGTCTATGGTCAAGCACCACCAGTGCTCTTTCTATATACCCATAGTAGTTCATCAGTTCAACTAGTCAACATGATTCTCCAAACCTAGGATTAGATCCTCAGCACCCTAGAGGAAAATATTCATATGGCACAAAATTAAATGAAATAATAGGTTGATCAGCACCATTATAAGCACACTTTTCAAGTAAGTGATATGGTTTTTCTTCACCTATAACCATACAAGCAATCCTCCCTAAAACTCAAAGGAAATCATAAAATATCTCCCAAGTTTTATGGGCCCTATAATGTTCTCCAAAATATTGGGTTGGTTTCTTATAAGTTAGAGCTCCCACTTTCTTCCTGAGTTCACCCAGTATTTCATGTCTTTTGTCTAAAAAAAGTTCTTGGCATTAACATTAGAGTGCAGACTATTTTACTAGAGCTTGATAATGAAGGATCCATCCTTAGTGAGTTGGAGGCAATAATGGATAGGCTCACATGCCAAATTCACTCTCGCTCCATCACATATGTTTTAATTCAATGACATAAAATGTAACTAAAGGATGTTACATGGGAACCATTGTTTCATATTCAACACCAATTCCCACTTTTGAAGCTTTGAGAACAAAGATTTTTATAAGAGGGAGGGGATGTTAGGAACCCATTCTCCCCCTTCTCTTTAATTTTTTATTATAATATTTATTATGGATGCATATGATTTGTAAGTCCTCCTATGAGCATTTTTTTATCCCACATTCATGGGAAGTAGTGGTTGCTTAGATTAGACTTAGTATATAAGTGTTGAGGCCAATGAAGGTATACATGAATTTATTGTATTGATCTTTACCAAAAGAAGTTGCCCCATTGAAGAGGTTAGCGATTCTATAATTTAACCATTTTTATTTAGGTTTAATTATTTGAGTTCATATATTGCTAATTTTCATAGTTTATTTCATGTATTTGAAATTATCTGCTAACTTGTTTAGGAAGCATCCTCTCATAAAGACATCAAATTTTTGAAGCCCAATTTTATACCAGTAGAGAAATATTTCCTAAAAAATCATATCATTTGTAGCATCCTCCATCTAGTAACCAAGGTTGACAGTGTGAACCCTAGATTTAACACCAATCTAATGTAGAGTGTCTTCCTTATCATTTAGAAAGATTTTCCTATTCTTTAGGCATTAATCTAATATTGCTCATTGCTCTAGTGGGATGTCCAAAATTTCCATGCTTTTCCACCCCTAGAAAGGAAAACCCTTAATATATTATAGTTCCACATAATTGGTAACCAGGGTGCCCCAAGCTATAGATAAAATATGCCTAGCCTCAACCAAATGAGGCAGCTCAGTAATTGGCTTGTGGCCATTCTAAAATTCCTCCAAGAATTTGGTTTTCATTTAATTTTTTATTGTCCAAGAAACATGCTCTATAATAATAGGTCTATAATTCAATAAAAATTTCCAAAGTGTAACCCGTTTAGGGGTAATAACATAAATCATACTCCAGGGTTTGTTTAAAACTAGATATTTACTTCTCAGCAATTTAGACCATAGGGAATCAGGTTTGGAAATCATTCCCCAAACCAAATTATCCATAAGATCTTTGTTTTGTAAGGTTCAAATTCTTAACTCCAACTTCTCCCATTTTTTTGATTTTTTAGACCCCTTTCCATTTTAAGAGTGGAATTTTTTTTTCTGATTCTGGACTCCTTGCCACATAAAATTTTTCATGATCTTATTAATTTTTTTGACAATATGGTAAGTGGGTTGAAGCACCAAAATAAATTAAACCAAAAGGGAGCTCAAAACCAACTTAATGAGACTGATTCATCTAACCAAAGTTATCCAATGTCCTTGCCAAGAAGCTAGTCAAGATTTAAAGGAGTTAACCAAACCATCCAAGTGAAATGTTTTTGACATCTTAAAAAAAAGAGGAATATATAAGTATTTGGAAGGAATTTTTCCAATATTGAAGCTTAAAATTAAATAAATAACCAATTTCTCTTATTTAAAACAATTTATGAAGAAAATTTTAGACTTCTTAGTGTTTAACATTTGTCTTGACACCACCTCATATCTATTCAAAATAGCTTTGAATATTTGTGTTTCCCCTACCAAAGCTTGACCAAAAAGTAAAGTATTATCTATAAATTATTGGTGAGTAATATTTTTGATACCTTCAATGGCTTTTATGCCATGGAGTAAAGAGGTATCCTTAGCAATTTTCCTTCCCAAATCTTCAGCTAATAAAATCAATAGAAAGGGAGAAAGGGGATCACCTTTTTTTATGCCTCTAGAAGTTTCAAAAAATCTTTTCAAACTTCCATTAACCATAATAGAGTATTTAGGGCTAGATATGTAACTAAAAACCAAGTTATGCCATCTTTTGTCAAATCTAAAATTTTCCAAAATATTTAACAAAAAATACCAATTAACCCTATCATAATATTTACTAATATCAAGTTTGAGCATCGTACCCTTTCGGTGCAATACATATAGATAATGGATGATTTCATGTGAAATGATAACTACTTCTTGAATATTTATTTTAAGGACAAACCCATCTTGTTCCTTTGAAATAAAAATATCAAGTATCTACCTATGCCTTATTTCCTTTACTTTGGAGATGATTTTATAGACCGTGTTACACAGATAAATATGCCTAACATCACTAAAACATTCTTGCATTTCCTCCTTTAGAATGAATGAGATAAAAGTGACATTGAGATCTAAAAATCCTCTATTCCTCCTTCTAGATTCTTCCACTATTTATAGCATGTCATCTCCTACCAAATCCCATAAAGTCTGAAATAAGTCACTTGGAAAACCATCTGGACTAGGCCTTATCCTTTTCTATATCAAAGACCACAGTTCTAATTTCCTCCAAAGTGAAGGGAGCCATTAATCTCACATTTTATTTGGGAGAGACCATTTGTAGGATGAAACTTAAATTATTATTCTAAGCTTCAAGATCCATTAATTTATCACTATTAAGAAGATCATTGAAGAAATTGATAACCTCATTCCTAATTTCTAGTTGGGTGACCAAAATGTTACTAGTAAATGGTCAAATTTGTGAGATATAAGAGAGATTATGCCTGACTTTTATCTATTTATGTAAAAAGGCTGAGTTCCTATCTCCCTATTTTATCCATTTAGTTCCATATTTTTGTTTCCAAAAAAATTCTTCTCTCTAGAGAAATTCTTCATGTTTAGCAATTAAAGCTTTTTCTTTACCATATGAAATTTAATCCATTTTAACTTGGTAAATAGTTTGATTAAGATTTTCCAGATCAACTTTGACTCTAATTTTCTCTTGAAAGATAATTTTGAAACAATCAATGTTCCATTGATGAAGACAAACCTTAATAAATTGTAATTTGTTTTCCATGCAAAACATGGGGGAATGAGAATGAATGTGACAATTCTTCCTCCATAACTCCATGAGCCCTGGGAGAGACCAATCTCTTAGCCACATTTTCTTAAACTTGAATGGACAATAAAAGGGTGTATGATCAATATTGACATTAAAAGTAATAAGAAAATGATTAGAGCCAGCAAATGAGAGAATTAAACTTTCAAAAGTCTAGTTCTGAGACATCTAATTATTTGAAACTAGAAATCTATCTAGTCTCTCTAAGATATTATGGTTGCCACATATTTTGTTACTCTAAGTGAACATTCCATTCTTGGGAGGTATATCTAATAAATCAATGTTTGAAATGAACTATGAGAAATCAAGATCACCTGGAGTTCCTAAAATTTTGCCTCCTTTTTTCTCTAACGAATATAAAATGGAATTTAAATCCCCTCCCATTATAATTTTAGAATTTTCAAAACATGAAAAAATATTAGTCATCTCAATCTAGAGAAGAGATTTATTATTTACATCATTATGCCCATAAATATTACAAATAAAGAAAATTGACTCAGTCCTAAAACAAGTGATTTTACAAAATTTATAGTGGTTACCCATTTCAATAATGTCTACCTAAAATTTTCAAGGAACCCAAATAATTTCACAACCTCATGAGGCCCCAACAGCTTCCACAAAAGAACAACTTCAACTTTTCTAGTCGATTTGCATCAAAATTGATGTATCCTCTAAATTTAGCTTGGTTTTTTGAATCAATAAAACATTAGGATATTCGATTGAGAGCAGATGTTTCACCAAACATATTTTTTTAGGGGAATTAAGACCCCTAAAATTTTAGAAGATGATCCTCATGATTCTTAAGGGAGGACTTCCACCTTCCACTTCTCAAGACCAAAATATTTAGAAAGAGTGACTTATTTACCAAGAGAGACTTCCTATGAAATGTACTCCTAGATATTTTTCCTCCCTCTTATTTTAAGTTTACCATAGTTTTATTTTTGAATTACACTTTGAATTTGATAAATAGACAAACATTCTTTGGAATTCATCTGTTCTTTTGATTCAAATTCCTCAACCTTTGAACCACTAATCAGAGCCTCAATATTAGGGTTGTCTTCTCTCAGATTTTGATTATCTTTCAATTTTGAATTATTTTTATCTAAGATATGCTTAGAGTGTTGTATAATATTCTTGATAGTTTGGGACTATTTTGAAATGAAATCACATCATTTAATCATTGTGTTAGTGAAAATTTCGTTAAGCTTACCTAACTTGTCTAACAAGGCCTCTATTTCTAAAATTTTAACACCAATAAATTTGGGGGGATTATAATTTACAAGATAAATATTCTAAATATTTAGGAAGTCACTATCCTATGTCCTCAAAGATAGAGTAAAAACTTTGTCAAGATGCTCCTCCATTGATTGCTTTTTCCTTTTGTCCACCAAATTCCTTTCTTAGGTAGACCATGAATTACCAACATTATAAATGTATAAATCCATGGAGGAAGTAGTAATTAATTTCCAAATATTATGAGTCTTTTCCTTGGAAAACCTAACAACTATTCTATTTAGTCAACGAATTTTTTGAGTTTGTCTAGTACCCCTACCTTTAAAAAAATGAAATGGTATATTTTCAAAACTAATGAGGTGATTCCAAAACTACCCTTGGGATTTGATAAGAATATTTTCTATAATAACATCATTTAGATCAATCAAAACCCTAATCCTTGAGTAAGAGGCCAAACAACCTTCTTTAGTGTTCAAATCTAATTCCAAAAAGGAGACAAGTAAATTTTTGATAGCCAACAAGCATTTACATCTCCAGTATTCCATAAGGAGACCATAAATCTAACCTAGGTGGGATACTTTCCAAGATGCTCTAAAAGTGCATCAAAATTGGGATTTTAAGATTGCATCCAAAGACTAGATCCATGCAAGGCCCAGTAGAATTTATTAACAACCTAATCTTTAATTTCTCTATTAGGAAAGATGGAAATGAAAAAAACCTTTGACAATAATTTGAGTTCAATCTCCCTACCCCAATTTTCTTCTAACCAAATTTTTATTTCCTTGATGACTAGCCATTACTCAGTGAATTTGATAATCAATTCCCTTTCCTCCTTACACAAAATAACTTGTGCATGTTCTATGGATTCCCAATTAAATTATTTATCTTTACCAATTTTCAAACCTTCCCAGGCTTGTGAATACATAACTATAAATATTTCATAGTTGAAGTTACATTTTCCTCCTCATTAACTTCATCTTTAAAGCTTAATGAGTTTAGTTTTGTCCCAACGTATAGATTTTCAAAATGTTGTGAAACTAAACCTTTTTATAGATCTTATAGAGCCTCTTAAGTCTCTTTTTTATTTTACACATCTACCTCATTTTCTATATATTATTTTGTAAATCCAATCCATTTTTTAGTCATGCAAACATCCTCTTCTAGAATTTATTGGCTTGGCTTTGGGTGGTGGCAGCCAAACCCTATTGCAAAATTTAGGGATTCTAGTTTTTTTATTTTTACCTCACTCTTATGCCATCTTCCTATTGCCCTGAGATATTTGACTTTATTACTATATAGTTAGAGAATTTTCAAAATCATTATTATTGTTATTAATATAGGAGAAATTGAATATTTTCCTTTGAGTTCATAGCTTTAATAAAAAATGATATAGATTTTTAATATATGTTTGGAGTCCATTTTTTAAAATATGAACTTATTTATTTAAATTGTAGGTAATCCTACTCTTTTATCTTATCAAATTACATAAATCCCATTTTCATTTTTAATATTAAAGAATCTTGAGATAAACTAGTTTTTGTAAGGAAATTAGACTGGTAAAAAATGAAGCATGGAGTGAGAATTTAAACATGTCTTATTCAATAATTTGTTCCTAATAGTAAAGGTAAAAATTAAATAAATTAAATATATGTGACATGTCAACCCCATATGATAGCTCCATCACATATGCATTTACTAAAAAAAATCATAATTTTACAAGACCCAAATTTCCTTCATTGAAATTTTTGGTGCATTCCTTTTTGGAAGATCTTTTTACACAAATGCATTAAAACCTATTCATAAACTTATAGTTCTTGTTATCTTATTATATGATTTTTATTATTTTTATAGTTCATGGTGTTGTTCTCTAAAATTGTCTTCACTTCTCTATGCACATCATGCATATGGGATACTTGATCCTTCAGTTCAACACTTATTCTATTCACATAAATTATATGTATCAATCCATAAATGACTATAGGATTTTAACTATAAATAATATAAAAAAGAATCATTGTGTTACTTATATTTATTGATTTTATATAATTAAAAACAATTTGTGCCAAAATCATGTCCCTAATGTTTAGGCTTCTCACCTACTAATCATCTTAACAAATTTTCAGGCTTGTATTTATTACCTATGTTTTCCCTTCAATTATAGGATGATAGGATAATTTGAAATCAAAACTTGTGCCCATGTTTTTCCATAATTTTCTCTAAAAATTCTAACATATTTTTATTCCTATTTAATATTATGCTCTTTATAAAACCATCAATATCACTACTTATTTGATAACTAAATTGAAAATGAGTGTAACATAAATTATATTCTTACATGCTATCAAGTGTTCCATATTTGAAAATATATATAAAATAATGGATATAGATTCATTGCCTCTTTATTTTCCTATAATCCCAATAATAAAATACATTCATTGTCTTCTAATCTCCTCTCTAGTATAGGTAAAGGCTAATGCAAACATGTACATTAAATTTTTCACTTGGTGTGTTTAAAAACTATATATCCTTGAAAAAAATATCTCACATAAATACTTATATATGTCCAGTACTAACTATCATTCAACTACACCAAAGTAGCCACCTAGGCCTCCACTATGTCTCTTCCTTATCAAGTTCCCTCTCACTGATCCTTGCAGTAGACATAATTGTTTTACATTGAATAAAAAACCATCTCATAAAAATATTCAAGCCATGGAGTCTTATCCATCCATGCTATTTGGATTCATGTAATATGTTTCTCTTACATCATGAAAATCCAAATCCTTCTCATTTAAATCCTTTATTGAGTCAAACCAAATGACTTACACTCTCATCTCACTCATCACAAAAAAATCTACTATGCAATACATATGTAAATTTATTTTACTTACCACTTATATGTTTCAACACAAATGATTAATTTTTGAAGAAACTTAACACACTTCATATGCCTTTGATTTAACTTATGTTGGGATTTTTATGAACTATAATTCTTGATGATTCATGTACAACAAGAATTTTTTGGGAAATAAATAATGCCTCCACTCTTTTAGATCTTGCATCGTAGCATAAAACTCTTGATAATTAATAAAGTGTTAAAGGTACAAGCTGTTAAGAGGAAGGGGTAAATCAGTGAGCCTAGATAATCCAATTCAAACCCAATTCCTTCAAACCCTTACTCATTCAATACATACATTCATGGAGAATATACATGAATCATATTAATGAACAAGAGATACAATGCAAGATCAAGCACATAACATAAGACATATGTGGGAAACCCTCTTGGGGGAGAAGACCCATTAGAACCTACAATTGGATTATTGTCCTATAAAAAAAGAACCAATTTAGACTAGATATAACTAGTCAAGGAACTACCATCCCTTATTTAGTGAGACTAAAATCCCACAAGCTGCTACCACACTTGTCTAGATGAGTTTCCATAATAACTAGACCTTTAGTAAGTTTCACCTTGCAAGGAAGATACAACCCCCTTAGATGTTGAGTACTCACAAAAACACCTATTAACAACTCCACCTTTGAACTTATGTCTTCAACACCTGATGATGGACCTCTGATTTTCACTCTTCACCCTCTCAGTAATAATTATGTCACCATATAAACAACATGACCAAATGGTCATATATACAGACCTTAATCTACTCTACTCAAAAGTCCATCCATTAATCACTCTTAATAAACTCTCCCTATTGTCCAAAGCACATTAAATACATTAACCAACACATAAATATCAATTAGGATAGATTACATATCCTAACTAACCCCACTCTTTAACTCTTCGCTCATACTCAATATTCAAACCTGCAAGAGCACTATTATGACATCAAAAATATTACCTATAGGTCATACACATCATCAAAAACTTGATCTATCATTCAACCCATCCACTGGTCACACACAGTCTTCACCTTGCCTTCACTTACCATACACACTCTCTCAAATAGTCTCTCAAGCATACTAACTTATTCTACCTCTTCTAAGTTTATTAGGTCCAATGACCTATGTGATCACCTCATCACCTTGATAAAACAAGCACGTATGATTATATTTTATCTTTATTGGTACTAACTAACCTATACCTTCTCTTACAAATGTTCTCACCTTCACTTGGTTCTACATCTTTATAACCCTCAAAGTCTCACACAAAGTCTAGAAACCAACACATTTGGTTTCACCATTCATAGAATAAACATGATTATTAGCATTTTGGCCAGCCATTAGGCATGTTTTAACCATTAATTCATATATAATATGAATAAATATCTAAATACAATATTTATAGGTTGACCATAGCATTTATGGGTCACCCTTAAGTAGTTATACCTTTCAATTAGGCCTTTGTAGCTCTTATAGGTCTCATGGAGACCTATTAACGCATTTTGCACTTCATCAAACAATATAAGAACACATGAACATTTTAAAATTAATGGAACCATTAAATATTAACTACAAGTCCCCATTAAGTTTTAAAAACCAACATAGTACCCTTCTGCTTAAGCACAATTTTCTCAAACAATATGTTGTGCACACAGTCACCATGAATGAATACACATTCATATTATAAACCTTTGTTCATACTAAATATGATTGGTAAAACCTTAATAATGCACATATAAAATCCTAATATATTATACAACACTCCCAAATATCTAAGTCAATATGAGACATCGAAATACCATTAGAATGATCTCAAATATCCCTCTCAGGTCACTTGTAGAATACACATGAACACATAGTCAAATTTGAACCATCATAACTATGAATATACACACTTTAAAAAATATATATATATATTTATAGATTCACCTTGTAGTCATATAAAAGTTTTATTTTTACACAATGAGCAAATTCTATCTAGATTTAAATGGCTTAAACTCCAAACATTGGTCTTTCCTTTGCAAATTCAAATATTCAAATGCAAACGGTCATAGTTAAACTTTGAACACTATGCTCAAATATCATTTCATCATTACCTATATCAATAACACACCATATATCTCATTTTATTTAACTTTATCTTTACATTTAAGTGCTCATCATTGGATCTTCATCTGGACTATTTGACTTATTGCAGTACGTAGCTCAGACTTTATCTTTGCTTGATGTTAAACATAAATCACTTAACCTCATCTCATTGATTCTAGACACCTTGGAATGAACATGATCCATTGATACTTTTTTAAGAAACTCTATCTTTAATTATTTTAATCATCGAACACTTTACCCCATTTAAATTACTAATGCACTACTGATCTCTATCTATATGATCACCTGCTCACCATTGATCCTTGGAAGAAGATTAATCTTTATCTTTACTCAGCATTAAACATTGAAAACTTGGCACAATATTGATGCTTCCTAACATCTTGGAGTAATTCTCTCCATAAATTTTTCTCAAACTTGAACTTGTGAAAAAATGACTAAGTATGGGAACCTTTGCAATCTATCTATAAGGTCAACTTTGCACCTCCATATCTTTTACCTCACTCACATGTTCTCAAATTTGGACCATATGATATCCTCACATAAGAAAATAAAACCATGTCTAAAATTTCTCCTAAAACATTTATATGAGGGAGATATAATTACATTAATATTTTCACTTAGATTTTTATGCCACAGAGCCAATAATGTCAAGAATTGCCTAGATGGCCAACTTTGCACATGCATATCTTTTGATGTGCTTCAATGCATGATCTAAAATTTAAAAAAAAACAACTAGGAAAAAAAAATAACAAAAAAATATGATCAAATTCTCCTAAAACATCCACACATGAGATATATTCCATCACCAAACTACTTACTCGGCTCTTTCTTGCCTCATTCAAATTTGGCTAAGTATGGGAAAACACTATCAAACTGCTTGGGAGCCCAAATTTACACTTGTATATCTTTTAATTCACTTCAGTTCATGATATTAAATTTATGAAATAATATATAGGCACAAATTTTATCACAACCATATGAGCAATTTCCCTTGACTCATCCACGGATGGCAATGGTGACATCATTAAACAACCTACTTAGATTTTCTACCACTAGACCCAAAATGTCTAGATGACAACAATGATAAACCACATGAAATCCACACATGAAAAAAAGAATTCAAAGAATATAAAACATCTAAGGGGCATTTTTCACATCTTTAATTTACCATACTCATCCCTAAACACCTCTAATCGTGCAAAATCTGAAGATCAACCAAGCCTTCTTCAAGCATACTAGGAAAAGCACATTGCACACTTTATCATTGTCACTTATATTATCAAGTAACTTCATCCACTCACCTATACACCTCTATTATGTCATCATGGCATCATTTACAATGCTCCAAAAATATCCCCCTTTGTCATTGATGTCAACAACCATCATATATAGAAATATACAACTCACCTTCCTTTTCTCTCTTTAAGCACTCTCATGATAGGAATTTCTCCCCCTTTAACACAATGACAAAGTCAGAAAAAACTTATCCTAACGACCTAAAAAGACAAAAAATAAGAGATGACCACCTTATAAATTTGATACAAACTCCCCCTTACCTTGAGCCTACCTCTTCTTGCCTTGGCAATTTACTTTTGCTCCATGCCAACACTCTCTTCAACAAAGCATTAAAACTAATGAATAAATAACACAAAAAAATAATTAAATATGATTAAAATCACTAAGAAACATCTGAGAGGGACTCCCCTTAAGATTTATAATCCATTTCACATCTTGAGTAACTTCATATCTCCATACACCATGAATAACCACCACACATGCTTACTAGCCTTCTCTCTCAAGCTACCACAAGGACCATCAAAAAAACTTAATACCACTAAAAAATATGAAACATTATCTTAACCAACCTAATAACTCTCCTTAAAACAAACATACCTTTCTATTTTATATAAACTGATCAAAAATCGCTCTTCTTCAAACTAGGTCTGTCTAGTCTCCTTGTAGCCCTACCTAGAACTTGTAGAACCCACAAATTTTAGTAGACACAAATTAAATACCTAGATATTCATATATATAAATATCATATGACCCCTTAAGCATACCAACTTTCATCACCTATCTCATCCTCTATAACATACTTTATTCATAAACCAACTTGCCAATTAGGCCTCCATCTTGACAAAAACATGAGTAACTTGAAATCCACAAACCTTAAAATATTTATGAAGCTTGATTTGAAAACCCATTTGTCCCATTCAAACAATTAAGAATCCTCATATCTCAACTCATAAGGAAAACCAATTTTATAGCATATCTCAAAACCCTATAATCTTAAAACAAATTGAGTCAACAAGCCTCCTTCTGGTCAACATTCACCTCTAAAACTTCTTGTACACCAGGAGACAACCATCACACACTTATAGACCAAGATTTGAGCCTTCACACCTTTAGGAACCTTGACTTCCTATACCATATATTTTGACCTATAATAAGATAGATAAACCCAAGAGCACACAAAAACCTCCATACCTTCTTTCTCATATTCAACTACTTAGTCCTCTTATCCTAGGACATGACCAATTACAAAGCTAACCCTAACTCCATGCTTCGCCTAGATCATGACATCTTCAACAAGTCTTCAAATATTATCCAATCATAGTCAATACTTGTATAGAGACACCTCATCTTCATAACATTATGAACTTCCATGGCACACACAACTATTCAACAAGCTTTTTAATAGGCTTAACAAGATATAGGATATAACCCTAGAAGAGAGACCTTCAATTTATATGCTTACCTAATATCTAAAAAATTTATATACAAATAGATATTTGAAACTCACCTTTATACTAAAGCATCCAAACCATGATCAACAAGCTAACTCTTTCTCAAGATAGAAAAATTGAGATTATTCACAAGCTTCTTTTCTTCAACAAATAGATACATATAAAAATAATGCACAAACATATGTTAATTTCATACCTTCTCATCAAACAATATCTGATAGCTACCAACCTTCCTCTAACTAACAAGTGTCTTGTTAAAGCCTAGATAGAGACATCCCTTTGACATAGTGAGAGTAAAAGTCCAAAAACTTAGGAGACTCCAATATCTCCATATCTTTCTCTGACTTACAGTCCTACCTCATCATCTAATTGATTTTGAATGGATGATTGACTCCATTATTTGCTTTAGATTTATCAATAAATGTTGATATCATAAACTCTTAACATTCCTTTATTTAATATCCTTTTTCCACCTTGGCAAATAATCCATCAAAAATATTATACTCAATAGGGTTAGTCTCTTTAGTCTTTACTACCCCAGGTCTCTATACCATAGTTTGACTCTTCTTATCTTCTACAACCATCTTACCTACATGATCCTTGAGCTTATCTTGATTTTAAACATAACCTTCTAGAGTAATTTTCTTATCATCCTTATTACTAGAAGAATCGGCACTCATTACCTTTGGTTTCTATGCCCATTTGTGACCTCCTCCTAGCACACTAGGATCTTTATATAACTTATTTTACTTTGGGAACTCATTCAACTTATTCTTGAAATACCTAGAAATATGACCAACTCTATGACAAATGAAACAAATAAGATCATTCATACATTTTGCTTGATGATGATGATGATTATGATCTTTTTCTATCTAGATAAAAGACAAATTCTCTTGGTAGTCATGAATCTTTTTCATATATAAGTCCTTCTTTATTGTATCAAGGAGCCCACCTTGATCGAGATTATCCTTCATATTCTTGGGTCTCAACACCATTAATTGACTTTTAGGAGTAGATTTCTTATTAAAACTATTCTTGTAGAATCTGGTCATATGTCCTACTTTATTGCAACTATAGAAAACAATATCATTTAATATACCTCTTGACTAATTTGAGCTATGACTTCTCCATGACCAATTTATCCTTCTTCCAAAGTTCCATGAATTTCCATACTTGACTAACTTCCTTCTACAGTCATTAGCTCTATGACCATGCTTATTACATGTATAACAAAGACCAAGGAATAAACTAGCATACCTTGAAGAATTTGGTTATCTAATAAATCTTCTTGCATTGATTTCAAATATTGCATTCTCCTTGAAATATACAGGCTTTTCATGTTTCTTTTCAATTTTATTTAACTTGACTACAACAATCTCATGTTAACTCTTCAAGGACCCCATCTTAATTTTTAGCTAAGTGTACTCATCTTCTCTTGCTTTCAGATTTGCATTTATATTCCTTAACTGATTCTCAATAATATTGATCTTATTTTCATCCTCTTTGGCCTTATTGGCTAGGTCTTTCAATATATATGCTTGCAATTCAATAGACTTGATCTATTTTTTATACTTATTTTCTTATTTTTTGGACATGCCTAACAAACTTCCCTCAAGAGAAATGAATTGTGCTTCAAAACCTTTGATCAAATTCTTCATTTTATGATTCCTCTTCTTATACTCCTTTAGTTCACCAAGTCCACTCATGAGCTCAACTTAAAGATCAACTTCTTCCTTACTATCATCTTCTCTATTGTTATGGCAAGATTATTTATAAAACATGATGTCCTTTTATTTTGAACACAAACCTATCTTTTCATCTACTAGATAAGCCTTGATATCATCGATAAAATTATCATACTCTTTGGCATCTTTCTTCAAATTACATGTGTTTTCTTCAAGTTCCTTGATCACAACCTTCCACTATTGATTTTTTTCTTTACTTTTTAAAGATATAAGGAGGGGGGGTGAACCAATGAGACCAAATAATCCAATTCAAACCTAATTCCTTCAAAACCTTAATCATTCAATACATTATACATGATTTATATCAATGAACAAGAGAGACAATGAAAGATCAAGCACATAACACAAGACATATGTGGGAGACCCTCTTAGGGGAGAAAACCCTCTGAAACCTGCAATTGGACTAATATCTTATAAAACAAGAACCAATTTAGATTATTTTAAACTAATGAAGGAACTACCATCCTTTATTTAGTTAGACTACAATCCCACAAGGTTCTAACACAACTGTCTAGCTGAGTTGCCTCAATACTAGACATTTAGTAAGTTTCACCTTGCAAGGAGGATGCAAACCCATTAGATGTTGATCACCCATAACAACACCTATGAACAACTCCACCTTTGAACTAATGTCTTTAACACCTAATGATAGACCTATGATTATCACTCTTCACCCTCTCAACAACAACTATATCACCATATAAACAACATGAACAAATGGTCATACACATAGACCTCAATATGCTCTACTCAAAAATTCATCCATTGAGCATATTTACTCAACTCTCCCTATTATCCAAATCACATTTCATACTTTAACCAACACATAAATATAAATTAGGACACATTCCATATCCCAACTAACCCCACTCTTCAACTCTTTGATCACATTCAATCTTCAAACCTATAAGAGAACTATTATGACATTAGAAATATGACCTACAAGCCATACACACCATCAAAATCCTACTCTACCATTCAACCCATCTAATAGTCACACATATTCTTCACCTTACCTTTACTCACCATACACACTCTCAAATAGTCTCTTGATCATACTAACTTATTCTGCCTCTTCTAGGCTTATTAGGTCCAATGACCAATTTTATCACCTTAATCATACAAGAATGTCTAATTATTTTTTCTCTCTATTTTTACTTATTGACATATACCTTCTCTTTTAAATTTTCTCACCTTCACTTGGCTCTATATCCACATAACCCTCAAAGTCTCACATAAAGTCTAGAAACTAACACATTTAGTTTCACCATTTATAGAGTAAACATGATTATCAAAATATTGGTTGGCTATTAGACATGGATTAACCCTTAAATCATATATCATATGAATACACAAATCAATATAATCTTAATAGGTTGGCCATATCATCTATGGGTCACCCTTAAGTAGATACACCTTTCATTTAGGTCCGTGTAGCTCTTATAGGTCTCATGGAGACCTATTCAACCATTTAGCACTTAATCAAAACAAAAATAACACATTAATAATTTAAAATACATGGACCCATTACATATGATATAAATTTCCCCCCTTAATTTCTAATAACCAACATAGTACTCTTCTACTTAAGCATAATTTGCTCAAACAACATTTTGTGCATAATCACCATGAATAAATACATAGTCATCTTATAAACCTTTTTTCATACTACATATCATTTATAAAGCATTAATAATTCATATATATTATCATAATTTATTATAAAACACTCCCAAATATCTATGTCAACATGAGACATCGAAATACATTCAAAACAAGCTCAAATATCCTTTTCAAGTCACTTGTAGAATACACACAAACACATAGGAAAATTTGAACCATCATAAATATGTTTATACACACTTTAAAATTTATATTTAAATATTTTATTTTGAGTCCTATACAAGTTCTCTTTTTACACCATGATCAAATTCTATTTATATTGAAAGATATGACCCAAAAACTAGACACTAGTCTTTCCTTTGCAAATTCAAATATTCAAATGAAAATAGTCACAATTAAACTTTGAAAACTATGATCACATATCATGTCCTTTATGATTAGATAAATTTTACAAAATTTATATTATTTTAAGTAAATTTATATTTACCTTTCATTTCTCATCATTAGATCTTCATCTTGACTATCTGACTTAATGCGCTTTGTTGATCTCTTGTACATAGCTCGATCTTTATCTCTACTTGACATTAAACATCAAACACTTGTCTTCATATCTCTTCTTCCATACATATTGGAATTAAAATTATCTATTGATCCTTTTATAAATAACCTGATCCTTTCTTAGTTTAATCATCAAACACTTTGACCCATTTGACTTACTGTGCACTATTGATCTCTATCTGTATGATCACCTGCTCATCGTTGTTCCTTGGAAGAAGATCAATATTTATCTCTTATAAACATTAAAAATTAAAAAATTGGCACCATATATCTTATTGTTTAAATATTATAGTAATATTCTCCATCTATATTTCTTGAACTTTAACCTATGCAAAAAGGACTAAGTATGGGAACCTTTGCAATCTGTCTACAAGGTCAACTTTGCACCTCCATATCTTTTA
This sequence comes from Torreya grandis, assembly GCA_037957365.1. NCBI lineage: Eukaryota > Viridiplantae > Streptophyta > Pinopsida > Cupressales > Taxaceae > Torreya > Torreya grandis. The sequence continues at coordinate 349,861 of JARHVA010008613.1, read as the reverse complement.
CCTCGCTTACTCGCATGTTCTCAAATTTGGACCATATTATATCCTAACATAATATAATATTATCATGTCTCAAAATTTTCTTGAAACATTTATGTGAGAGAGATATAATGTCATTAATTTGCTCACTTAGATTTTTCTACCACAGAGCCAATAATGTCAAGAATTTCTTAAAAGACCAACTTTGTACATGCATATCTTTTGATGCACTTTTTTGCATGATCTAAAATTTAACAAAAATAAAATAGACATAAAAATTAAAAAAACACATATGATCAAATTCTCTTGAAATGTCTACATGTGTGAGATATTCCATCACCAAACTATTTACTCGGCTCTTTCTTGCCTCATGCAAATTTGGCTAAGTAGGGGAAACACTATCAAACTATCTAGGAGCCCAAATTTTCACTTTCATATAATTTGATGCACTTAATTTCATGATATAAAATTTAGTGCATAATATCTAGGCACACATTTTATCACAACCATATGACCAACTCCCCTTGACTCATCCACATGTGGTAATGGTGACAACCTTAAACTGCCTACTCAAATTTTTGGCCACTAGACCCAAAATGTCTACATGATAATAATTATAAACCAAATTAAATACACACATTCACATAAATATTAAAATCATATAAAAACATCTTAGGGACCTCTTTCACATATTCAAATTACCATACTCATCCTTGAACATCTCTAATCATGTAAACTCTGAAAATCAACCAAGCTTTTTTCAAGCATACTAGGACAAGCACATTACACACTTTATCATTGTCACTTAGACTATCAAGGAACCTCATCCACTCACTTGGACACCTCCATGACATCATAATGACTTCATTTTCAATACTCCAACATAAATCACTTCCACTTTACTTCATAAATTTCTCACTAAATTAATAAATGGGTTTACCTTCTTATATAAAAACCTCATAAAGATTTATAAAATTATCCCATTGACATTATAATCAACTTGAAATACTTTTTTTAAATTTACAAATTCTAACAATAGTTTTTTCATCACTCTTTTATTAAAATTATGAAAATCGTTATCTATTGAAAAAATCTAATTAAGTTTCTTCCTATCACCTTTCATTGTTTATGTAATGGTTTAATATATTCATATATTAAAATTTATAATGAAATTTCTATATAAACTATGTAACCCATGAAATATTCTTGCTTCAAACATGCTAACCCATGAGAAAATTAGGTGATAGCCAATCTACAATTTATTTTAATTTTAATCTATATTTTTAAAATACTTTATATGAGAGCATAAATCCCAAATATATCAACTAATTCTTCATGAATCTAAAGTTTAATAACTACTTCGCCTCCTTAAATATTTTCAACACCAACCTCAAATGCAAAAAAATATCATATTTTATACTACTAAAAATAAACATGTCATCTAATAAACAATGAAAAATGTACCCAAATAATGTTTCAATGATTCATTTATGAGTCTCATTAATATTCTACATTTATTAGATAATCCAAATGAAATAACAAACCTCTCATATAACCCATTATTTATCCTTAATGTGACTTCAACTCATCACCTTCTCTTATTCTTATTTGGTCAAACCCACACTTCAAATATGCCTTTTCCAAATAACTTTATCCAATGAAATAATCCATAATGGGCAATGGAAATATATATTCGATAGTGATATTGTTAATGGCTCTTAGGTGCTAACATTATTGAAATTGAACATAAAATAAAAAAATTTCATAACAAATTCTTCTTTAACAACTCTATTAATTTATTCATCACTTCCTAATTATCCATGGGGATCAACCTATATGTTTAATATTTATAAATTTGATCCAATAAATAAGTCCATATGATGGATAATGCTTCTCATAGGTGGAAATCTATTTTACAAATATTTATAATTAATTTTAGATTAACCATTCAACAAATTTTTCATTATAATTGGAATTTTAATCACCTCTTTTGTGATTACAAATTATATAATTTGAGGGATGAAATTAAAACATGCCTTCTTATTCTTTACCTCATTCAAGAACTGTTTATCAAAAAATGACATAACCAAAATAATTTTGTCCACCTCTTCTCCTATTTCCTTTAATGGGCTCAATGTGAACCTCTTACCATCATGCATAAGTCTATAGGTGATTTCTCTACCATAATTCATGACTTTTTTATAAAACTTTCATTCCCTTCCCAAAAACACATGGGATACATACAAGGGAACTATTTCACATAATAATTCATCTTTATAAGTCCCAATCTAAAAACTCTCCATACATTTCTCATTCACTAACACATGATGACCCTTAATCAACCAAGAAACCTTGTATGGATTGGGATGTACTATTATTTTTAGGAAAATATTATCTACCATCTCATTTGAAAACAAATTATTTTTGTTACCTATATCAATAATAACCTTGAAACACTTACCTATAGACAAGTCTATAGTCAAGAAAATATTATTTCTTCACTTTGATTAATTATCCTCCTTTTTTGGTTTCAAAAAATTGTTTACATATTGAGAGCCTATTATAATTATACCTTGTATATGTAATTTATGGATATAATACTCTCTTAATTCACATTTTTAATGTAATTACTTATATCATTCTGCCTAATGTTGTTTTAAAATAGTTTTTGTGTATAATATTCACAAATTATCATCACTTACATATAAATATTGATATAGATAGGAATTAATAGGCTAAATTAATGGTTGTCTTTCTCTAAACTAAAAAAATATTCAACTCAATGGATGTATTGGCTTATACATATACCTCAAACATTAACCTTCATTATTGATCCATAAATATAATTATGAAGTTTTCATTACCCAACCAAGATTTCCTAATAAAACATGAGTAAGACATTAAAAATAAAAATCATAGTTTGGATACACTATTACTAATGAACATACATCACATTTGAGGCATCTCTCTCACACACACATTCATGTACATTCTCACACATTCCATACCCACACACAAAGTTGAACATTTTTTTAGTATCTTCCTAGAGTTGGAACTCTCTTTTTAACAAACTTAATATCCTTACAACTGACTCTAAATTTTTTCCAAAAATGGATATAAAATATTAATATTTGATAATAACAGATTCTAAGGCTTTTTAAGATCCCCCTACTTTGGAAAATTATCTGCATTTCCAAATATTAAGTTCTAGGTAGTTACTTGTGTATTCATTATACATTAAGAAAAAATTCCAGTAATTATGGGCCAATGTTTCTCTATCTACATAAGAGATAAACTTTATTCTATCTCTTCCTAGAGTTAGAACTTTCTCTCTTTTCAAAACCTGATTTCTATCCAATTGACTCCCAACTCTTTCCAAAAATAGATCTATTTTTTTCCCTAAACTTTGAGTTCCCTCTATTTTTCAAAATGGCCCACATGTCCAAGTTTTATTATTTAGGTATTTACTTGTGTATTACTTATACTGCAGGTAAAATTCATAGTAACTTTAGACTAGAGATTTTTTCTCTCTCTCAAAGATAATCTTTGTTCTATCTCTTCCTAGAATTTGAACTCTCTCTATAAAAGATTGATATCCTTCCAATTGAATCCCAACTTGTTTTAAAAATGGATACAAATTTTTCTCACCTAAAACTAACATACTGCAAGTCTCTTTGAGTTCCCTCTACTTTGGAAAAATCTCCACGTGTCCAAAACTAAATTTGTAGGTATTCACTTTTGTATTACTTCTACTACAGGTAAACCTTCTAATGATTTTATATTGATAGATACATAGCCTCTAGTTAATTTAGACCAATAATTTTGAAATTAATTCATGAATTATGTGGTATTTTCATCACCATATTTAAAATGGGGCATTTAACCTTTGAGAGATGACCAAGACTACCTCTTCATGAATTTATAGACATGTTGGAATCTTAATTATGTTCTTGAGGTTATTTTTAATCTTATTATATGCTCACAACCTTATTTACATATCAAAAAATTTACAAATTTACACATACACAATATTCTTATATGCAAGATTATTTGTCAATCTAGATGCTTCTACATCATACACCCTAGATAAAATAATTTTTTATTTAAGATTTTGATCATTGACCTTTCATGGAATCTTATATTATTTATTGATAATGTTAAACCTTGGATGCATTCATCCAAGCTACATCTTCAACATTTTTCCTAATTGATCAAATATTATTCGTACTGATTCTTAATTTTTGTCTCATTGGCTTATGTATCTCTTACCAACTCAATCTCTTCCCTTTCCTTCTTAGAAAAAAATTATCTCTAATTTTCAATTGAATAATATGAAATTTTTCCTTCCTCATTTTGTTGTCATTCATGGTAAAGGTAAAAATCCACTATATTCAAGATAGGTGAGATATTGCATGACCAAAATATTACATGAATAAAACCAAAAAAGGAAAGATTAAAATAGTATCAAGACATGTGATTCACCACACGTTAACAAATGATTACACCAAAAAAATGGGTATAATTTACAATGTAAAAAAATTTGCATGGTTGAAAAAATACCATGTCTATATTAGTTATACCAACTATCTCACAATGACCCAAATGGCATAAAATGGCATAAAAAAGCTTGGGGTTCTCATGACCTTGGGTTATCTATCTAGACTCATAGTTAAAATAAGACAGGATCAAGAACTGTATATATTTTAATGACCCACTTTGATGTCATACAGGGTTCATATAATACTCTAGGTAATTCTAACCAATCAAAAGGCTCAGTTCATACCTTAAGTCAAAAAATTGGTCTAATTTCAAGTTGAGTTTCTTGATAAAAAATGAATACTAAAATATATCTTAGACCTCATAACACCCAAAAACATTTGTAAAACATAACTTACTAGCTCTGTGAGAGTGAAACATCTCAAGTCAACCATTATATCTAATCTATCTACTTTATTAGCTCCAAGAAAAACCTATAAATCCTTATGAATTATTATAAAGAGACTATAACACCCTTAATTTTTTCACAAACAAGTAATAAAGAGAAGGCTTGAGGATATAGATGAAGACTTGATCATAGTCTTACTTTTTCACACTTAAGCCCTTAGATGACCTCTATAAATGAGGTCTCCAAGATTTTTCAATGTTTTTAATTTTAATTCAAAATAGTTTAAAGTTATCTTATAATATAATATAATTTATTATTAGGTTACAAGGCTAGCCAATATTTTAGAGCACCTCTGACAAGATTCTACTCCTCACATGGATGAAAGAGGCATAAGGTAAAAAATCATCTAGAGTAATAATTTTTAGTTCACTGGGATATTTTTTACCCTTAAGTATTACTTCCATTTTTAATTGGTTTATTAAAATATTATCTAGATTAATAAGTTTGGGCTCATTTCCTTAGTCAAACACATCTTCATTAAACCAATTTTTTTGTTTCATTTCAACTTTGTTTGAATTGAAAATACAATTCAAGTTTTCAAAGCTTATAATCCTAACCCTATTTTTATATAGCTTGATTTCATTCAAGTCACTTAACTTAGATACTTCATTTTGAGTTGCTAAATCAATTGAGTCACCTTGAATTTTTGATCAATTTTATTTTAATGTTCCTACTTTCTACCTAGTTAGACAACTCAAAATTACTAACCAAGGTGGATAAGTAATTTCTCTCTATCACTCACCATAGCTTAGTTAAAATAAAAATGAATTTATTATGTCATAACATTAGCCCATATCCTAACCATGTCACCTAAAATTTTAAACCTACACTAGTTCCTTTCACAAAATATTTGAATCAAAATGGTTTTGTTTCCCAACTCAACTTGATTCATTGAGTTAAATAGAGTTTATTATGTCACTTTATAACTAACCTAAAATCTCAAAATAAATATTGTTTATAATATATTTTATATAGCTTTATATCTAATCATATTAACAAATGTGCACCCAAAACAGTTAGTGTAGCTTCTCAATGCATCTTGGTTTGCTAATTTACTTAGGTATCCCAAGACAAATGACTCAATTATCTATTTTTATTTTTTATGTTGATTAAGGTTATTTTTATCACTCACACTTACATCCTAGATAAATTTTTCAAGCCTTATCTAGATTTATTGAAACATTGGATTACATCTAGGCCTGTGGGTTGCCTATAGCAGAGGTAAACCTCTAGGTTTAAGGGATAACTCCCTAAATTAGTCTTTGATAACTTATCACCTACACTACTTGCTTTTTTTTTGAAAATTGATAAAAGGAACACAATAAACCTATGACAACGAGGTGATACACTAGATATATCTCCACTAGATTACCATACACTTGTACTATGAAACATGACTCACAATACTATTCTCAACATCCTATATTTCTCTAACATAAGTATTTCAAACATGGAGATGATATGAATTTTAATTATCAAGTTCAATGAATAAGAGGTTAGATTATAGAAATTAATGCTACTCCTTACACTTATATATATTAAAATACACTAGTGACACTTCGTATGACATGTTAGAGGGAGAATTATTTGTACCAAACATGAAAGAGTAAAGAGAACAAAAGGATAGATACTTATCACTTGTCATTCCACTATGCACTACTTCACAAACTTATAAAAAAAGATATAAACTCAAAACTAGATTTTAAATATTTATTTCAAAGGCAAATATAATATTCAAACCAGTAGGGCTTCACCATATCTGGTGTGGATTTGGTTAAAAAGCCAAAATGGCTTGCATATATAGAGCATAGGAGAGGAGAGATAAGAATATAAGTGAAAGGGTCACAAGGCCAAGTGTAAAGGCTTATAAAAAATTTATAATTCAAGAGAATGTATTATAAAATAGGTCAAGAAGTTTTCATGGACAAGTGTCCATCAGAATTGCATTATTCTCCCAAAGTTGGCATAAAGACTCTTCACCATCCTTTTTGAAACTACCTTGTTTGATGATGAGTTAACTTGACTAACCAAAACTAACATAAGGGTGTTTGAAAAATTTTCACTATATTTAGAATATGTAATCTTGATGGTGATATTCATCCATGCATACTCAATTGATAACTCTCTATTTGTCAATTGTTACTCACTCTTTAGTATCCACTCAGTAGTCCTCTTGGATTCAATCTTCAAATTTTTCACTTAGTTGAATTGAATTTAATCATGGAATTTAATTTAATGGGTGATAAATAACTCATAATATCCTCTATGCCTTCTATTCTAGCATATAAACTTTAATGAAAATCCATATAACACTTTTCACCTCTCAATTTAGACAGTCCTCCTCTCTCTCACTACCCATCTAAGACTGTCTATAATGAATGGATTAGCACAAATGTTTACATGTTTAACTAAGTTTATATATTATTATAAGAAGTTATGAAAATTCCATTAACACTTCCATAGTGATATCCATTCATCAATCCCCTTGTGTACCTTTAAATAACATCAAAACCTATAAAAAACATAGTATTAGGTATGTTTATATAGATTAAAATATAGATTAATTGGGTGTCAAATATATTGAGGTAGTTATAGAAAATTAAAAAACACTTTAATTACCATTTGGACACTCATAGATGCATCTTCATTCATTTCTTCTCCATCAAGTTCTTGAGAGGGTTTCAGGAGGGTTTTAGGTCTCTTAGTTTATTAATGATGATTCATAAAATTTGGATGCTCATCCACCCAAAAAAATACATTGATATGAAGGTTAAGACCCCTTTAAACTATTCATATCTCTTTGAGGCACCATGCATCCCGTTTGTATAAATATGAGCAATTGAAGATGGATCTTGAACCCCTTCTAGGCATTTTGAGTAGGCATGTGACCAAATTAAGCCAAATTGATCAATTTTAGATATTTATCTATAAATTTATGGATATTTTAGACTCTCCACTCTCCCATTAAGGTCATAATTTTTTTTGGAAGGATCATGTAGTCATGTGAAGTAGAACTAGGCACCCTGAGGGTTTAGGCCTAGACTGTGTATCTAGATATATGGCCACTTCTGAATGTATCCAATAAATTCATATGATTAATATCACTCCATATTAAAATAATCATTTCAGCTAATTATACAGTGTTTCAAGACTCTTTATTCTATCCTTCTATTATTCATATGCTAAACCTATAGAATGGTCTTGGTTATGGAGTTCCCTCTATCTGAGACAAAATAGATGGAATCTGCCCCATTTGTCTAAAAAAATAAGATTATGGGTGGATTTATCAGGTAATTAATATGGTTTATGCCAAGTTTCATAAATTTTTCATTCTCCAAGACCCCTCAAATCTTTAAATTCCTCAAGACTAGATTTATACGATCGACTCTATGCAAGATTTTTATGCATAGTTAGGTTTGTTCTATCTTCACCTAAGTTAGAGTGTTTGGATTTAGGGATAACATGGAAACATATTTCAGGGGAAAAAATTGATCCTCCCATGGGGGAGCCGCACAGGGTCTCATGGACGCCGCTGCGGGGAGGAGAAGATCTGTTGAATCTCGTGGGGGAGCCGGACAGCGCACCATGGAGGTCACCATGGGGAGATGGGTCAGGTTTTGGCTGAAATGTTTACATTGTGGGTAGAGAGGCATAGCTACAATGCTCAATGAACAAACCCTAGCCTCATTGTCACTGAATGTACAAGGAGTTTGTTTGGGACTGAACGGCGGCACTGAAGGAGTAAATCTTTTGTATGGCCATGGAGGGATCTCTTTCATTTTCTGGACGGAAGGAGAGCTTACTTTTGAGGAGGCTCGGGTTTGTGTGGTATTGTAAAGGAAGATCTATTACTGCGTGGATCTCTATTTTTTCCTCATTTTTCCATATTGTGGATGGAACCAGGGTTGGTTTTTCACCCTGAGTTGGACTGCCATTCTGATATGTTCTATGATGGAAAAAGTGAATGGAAAGGGGAAACTTTGTTACCTCTATGTTGGTGCACCTCGAGCGGTTGTTGGTTCGTTTCTGAACCATGTTTTTTAAAAAGCTTGTTCGGCCATTGGCGACCAGATGTGGTTATTAGCCCTTGCCTTTTGTTGACTGGGGTTGTGGTCCCTGTTGAAGTGCTTTTCTTTGATAATGTTGATTTCCATGGTGGCATATCCTCTAAGATTTGCAGAGGGGAAGAATGGGTAGACGATTGAGTGGACGGATTGGGCACTAGTGATGTTGGTTCTGGGGTTTGAGGTTGCTTGTAAACCTAGTTTTCAGGTTGTATTGCCTGGTTTTGTTTAGGTTTCAGGTCCTTGTAAAACTTGGGTGCTTTTATTGGTTATTTTGGTGTTTTCAAGTCCCTAAAAAACTTGTTTTAGATACTAATCTTTAGTATGTTTTAGGATTGTCTTTCCTAGTGGATTTTAATGTTTTATCTTTCTTGCTACTATTAAAGGGTTTTGGGGCCTTTTTATCATTATTATAGTGTAATATATATTTTAATCCCATTATATACCTTTTCCCTCCAAATAAACTAGCATCTTTCATGAGTTTAGGCTAGTCTAGAAACTGTGTACATAATATGGATTGACTAGGTTGAGCTTTTTTGGGAAACCTAGATTATATCACTCCTTACTCTATTCCCTTGTCTCTGAGGACCTCATATACTATGATGATATTATGGTGGAAGTTACATCTATGTTGTCACCAATTTTTTATCACTATCTACCAATAAGACCTATGTTCTCCATTAGCATGAGCTAGTCTATCTCCTTAGATTGTAGGTGCTTATTTGGGTATAATTGGAAATCTTCTTATAGGTGAAGACATACTTGAACATTATACTCACATTCTTGAATTTATTAGAGGTAATCAATATCATATCATACCTAGATAATTTCATATGATGCCTTGAAACTAGGCACCATTATTTATTCATAAAATGCATTATAAGGCCAATGTTGCACTTCAAGTTTTAGGCTCATTTGGGCCTACAAGGCACTATAGATCTCTGAGCATATTTAGTAAAAATTGGTCTAAGTTGGAAGTCACTCAACCTTCATTCTCTTGACCAAACAACCATTCATATGTTAAGATGTGATCTTCTAAATCCTAGACTTCAAGGGTAATGCCATTTAGAATTACACAGAATTCATAATCTCACATCATAGAATGACATTGTACAAGACACAAAAATCTTTTCAAATAAGTTAAGGTAACAATCTCCTCTATGCAACTTTATTACTCTGCATCTTTTTGAGTTTAAATGAAGGGTCTAGGTGTATAGTTGACTGTGTCTTAATTCTTATATCCCTTAAAATCAATTTCAAACATTTCAAATCTTCACCCTGAAGTTCACATATCCTATCAACCACTATTTAGACATCTTTACACAATCCTAAAGGTGATAGTTTCAAGATTACTTGATTGTATCAAGTGTTAGGCCTTGAATTTCATAAAGGACACACTACAGACCAAAACTTCCATGAGTAATATGATCAAAAATACTCTTATATGTTAAAAACAAAAAATTTATCCTTATCCATTAGTCACTCACATGAAAATCAACTCTACAATAGGTGAAACATTATCTTCAGCCTTCAATGGTGTCTACTTCTAGCATAATGAGATGTTTTTGCCTATCAAATCACACTCACACATTTAAAATATAATTCAACCCTTGTGATAATGATGGCCATACTCATCAAGATCACATAAACCACCTCATTATATCATATCAATGTAAAAAAAGAAGAAAATTGAATCCATTGGGGATGTGTAAGCAATTTAGAGTCACTAACATTCTTAGAGATTGTTCATGAAACATAACCAACCAAACTTGGAACTATGACCATGCATTTAGAGTAAATAGAGACTAATTACACCAACTAAGTTTAATTTCTTGAACTCTACTCATCCTATCCATACCAAGTGGAAATTAGTTGACCTCTTTTACTTGTCAAAGAGAGCAATGAGAGAGAGAGGTCAGTTTTTCAAAATTTTGGATCTATTAAAGCTACCTAATCATGTAAATTATTTGTGGGTATCTAAAGAGACCTCCCTAAAGTCTTCCCATGTGCCAAGTGTGTCAATTAGGTCATACAATTGCTTAAAACTACTTATTTTGAGTGGATCTTCTTGGATGGATGTTGACCCTACATAATTCAATTTTAATACTATCATCTTTGACAGATTATAAAATGTGGGGAATTATATATCTTCTTGACAAGATTTTCTTTCTTAAAAACCATACATTTCATTCTAATGACTAAAAGGTGACATAAAATGACTTGAGACAAACTATACAAATGTGATAAGGATGAAAACATAATATTTGACCTCATTAAAGACTATGGTGCACATTTTTCAACCTAGAAGACCCTATGAAAGTTTTAACTATATAAGGGGTTGACCTAGTTTGACTTGAGGTCAAATTATTCAACATTTTGGTGATTTATTAAGGTTATCAAGCTTGCTATACTAAGGACCACTAGCCTTATCCTATCTATTGGGAAATAGATTCACCTATACACTATAATTGACACTTGAAATCCTATGAAAAGACACCAAACAATAGGAAATGAACACATAATACAAGACACTAAAGCAAACACACTTGTGTTCTCATGAACACTTAGGGAAAAAACACACAACATAAGCAACAAACTCACACCTATCCTATTATTTAAAAGAGCTCAAACACTTGAGGTGAAGAAAAAATTAATCATTGCTTTGACCAAGGTCAAAAATAATACTCCTAACATCATTGATACTCCATGAAAATAATCGATCATATAATACATACTTATCAATGAACACTTGCTTGTGGAAATAGTTAAATGAATTAAAATCTTTGGATCTTCTACTAGTAACAAGTTTTTATTTTGGAGTTCTCATGAACATTTGATCTAGCCATCTAATAGGTTTGTTTGAGCTTGCAGTATGCTTAACCTATGTCATGTCTAATTGGCACTTCTCAAATTGAATATTGGGAGTCATCAAAGTTGACTCAACTTCATTTGATTATGTAACATGATGTACTTGATATTTTGAACCATCAATATTGTCTTATTTCTAATATAATATGTATGAAAGTGGTTCAATATTAGACTAAGGTTGAGACTGATCTTCAAACACAAACATTTCTACCTTGTCTTCATTGAACTCCTTCATGACTACAACCTTTTTAACATTATTTTAACACTTATTATCATGCTTAATAGGAAATTATCCTTCATGTTTATAAGATCCATCAAAAACCTTACTATCAAATTCATGATTCTTAGGAAGGGGAGTTGACTTACTTAGCTATTCAAAATCTTGAACTATGGCATGGAACTACTACCATAGATCATCATATTCTTCATGGTTATCACATTCATGGACACCTCCATTTTATGTAGGTAAAATTGCATTGTATTCCTCATTATCTTTATCTACCATAATTTTAAAACCATCATCATCATGCATGTGAATAAGGTAATTACCCTCAGGAACTTGTTGAAAAGAATTATCAATGTTTACCTTATAACTTTCATTAACTTCATCACAGATGATGTATGTGCCAAGGTTAGTTTGTTCAATGAAAGTGTTTGGATCATATATATATAAGTTTTATAACTATACTAATCTATGAAAATATCATATATACCCTCAATTTTGAAGGATTTCCCATCATCCATAGCATACTATTCTTGATCATTGATGGTACAGTTCAAATTAGAACTTGCTTCTACATATGGCTCAATATTAAACTTAGGAAATGCTTGTGCTATAATAGTTGCCTTTACTCCATACCTTTTTTTTAATTCCAAGAAGGAAAAATTATTAGAGAGATAGCCTCATATATTTTCATTTAAATACCTTGATAGTTAGATATTAAAGTGAGTAAGCAAATCAACCACCACTATATCTTGAAGGATTGGGAAGCTTGAACAATCATGCAAGAAAAATATCAAACCTTTGATGAGCCCCACTGACTTATCTAGTGTCCCATCAAGTTTTGACACTCCCTTGTTACATGTATCATATTTAAAACCTAAATTATCTACCATAATTTTTGGCATAACTAAGGTACATACCCCACTATTTACAATGCATTTGTGAACAAGCTTGTCTCCCACAATGAGAATGAGGTATAAAGTTGGATGCTTTTCAGATTTGGTAGAGGGTTAAAAAATGTGAGTAGGGGAATTAGTAATGGATACATCACCATATCTTGATGGTTGAGGACTGATGTGAATTTAGGACAGCTTCTCTTGAAGAATCTCTTTTTAACCAGGCATATGGATCACTTCCCAAAGAGTATAGATGTTTTAGTACTCTTCAAAGAATCAATGATGTTTCAGATTCTCTTGAGGACAAATAAGTGACTTGACCTTGAGGCAATGGAATACTTTGAGTCACCCTTCCTATATTATAATTTTAAATAGGTGCATAATATGTAGGGACTGCCACATTTTCACTCACACCTTGTGGCCTTCAAGAAAGATTGTTTGGACTTATATCAACACCCTAAACATATCCTGAATATTTCCTCTTTGATATTGTATTAGCTAAAACTAAGGTACCTTGGTTTAGGACAAATTTGTCTTCTACTAGAAATTTTGTCAAGCTCACTCTTTGAGGATGCCATCCTTCATTTGTTTCTCCTTGCATGAATTTTTCATCTTCTATTATCAATTGAGGAGTAAGTCTTCTTTGAGATACCAAGGCTTTCAATTCACCTTTATTGGCATCCATGTATTGTCCTTGAGACTTCCATTCTTGTCTTGAACCAAGTTACTATGGAATAAATCCATATCTCTTGTGTTGGAAGTAGATTTTAGATTATAGGCATTGGGTGGCCTATTGAAGTTAGGTTGTCCTTGTCCTCTCTCTTGACCATATTGTTGATGTATAAAGCTAATTTCTTGTGAATGATATGAATAAGGGTTTTATTTAACTCTATATTTTATATTTATTTGTGTAACTTGATCCTAAAAGGATTTAAAATTTGCCTCCCAATCAATGGTATCTTCTGACTTCTTTAGGGCAACATTAGGCTTGTTGTTTGAACCTATAATTGGAGCAAGACTTGTAGAAGAAGAATATATGTTAGGTAGAATGGTCATAAAGAATTTGGGATGGAGTTTACCAGCTTATATTAAATCATTATTATATTTAATGGCTATGTCATAGGGTTTGGGAAAAGTGTATCCACCCATGGACTACAACATGATGGTTATATCAATCCCAATAACCCTTAGGTGTGTAGGGAAAACAAAGCTTGTGGGGGGTCTTAAGGGAGATGGAAAATTATAATAATTTACTTAAAAACTCTTATTGAATTCATGCATAGTTTTTTTAGGAACTCTTTAAATCACATTCATTTGATGAATGAGTGATGTGTGATCACTTTTGTCCTCAAACTTTTGGGTTGACAACTCCCCAAACTCATCCCAAGTAGTGATACATCTTCCTAACAATGTCATATACCAATCAAGGGATTTTATCCTAAGAGACATGGAAATTATTCCAATTGCAATATTGACTTTAGTGACATTGTGAAAGTTTTAAAAGTTATAAATGTCCCTAATATGCTCACTTGGGGTGATAAGACATTCCCCATTGAAAGTGAGAACACTCTTGGTGGTATTGCGGGGAATATCATCATATGAATTGAGGTGTATATGATTTTTAGTGTTAAATTCTAGGAAATCATGTTTCATATCCATGTTATCCTCAAGTTACTCTTCACTCTCTTGATCTTCTTGGATTGCAAAGTATTCTTACTCTTCAAATGTGAAGATAGGCTGAGGGTGTTGAACTTCAAGAGGAAGTTGAGGTTGAATAAATAGGTTTATGGGATTGTTACCTCTAATATAAGTTGACCTAGTAAGGACCATGAATTATGAAAAAAATAATTATAAAACTTGGTCTACAACTAAATATTACCTTTATTACAGTCTCCAAATGTTAATTAAAACACATGTATGTAGTTTTGATGTTATCAAGACCAACATTCACCTTGATAAGATGTGTTTGAGACAATAGTCCCACCAAGCATGACATAACTATTGACACTCAATATTTAACCCTATAAGGGTTTTTAAATCCTTCTTTAGATTGATTGAAACATTGTATTACCTTTATACATGTGGGTTTCCTATAGCAGAGGTAAACCTCTAGGTTTAAGGGCTAGCTCCCTAGATTAATCTTTGATAACTTATCACCTACACTAATTTCTTGTTTAGATGAAAAGGTATAAAAGGAACACAAAAGTAACCTATGATAATAAGGTGATACACCAGATAGATATCCACTATATTAACATACACTTTCACTATGAAACATGACTCACAATACTAGTCTCAACATCCTAAATTTCTCTAAAATAAGTATTTTAAACATAGAGGTGATATGAAAAATAGGTCAATTTGTAGAAACTAATTATACTAATTACACTTATGGATAGGTAAATATGCTAACTAAACTTCATGTGACCTATTAGAGGGAGAACAACTTGCACTAAACATGAAATAGTAAAGAGAACACAAGGATAGATAGTTATCAGTTGGCATTCTACTATACAATACTTCACACACTTAGACAAGAAGATATGAACTCAAAAATAGATTGTAAATATTTATTTCAAAGGAAAATATAGTATTAAAACTAGTAAGGATTCTACATACTGGGTGTGGATTTGATACAAAGGCTAAAATGGCTTGCATATATAGAGCATAGGAGAGGAGAGAGAAGAAGAGAAGTACAAGGATCAAAAGGCCAAGTATCAAAATATGGAAATGGTTAAAATTCAATATAATTAATTTAAAATATGCTAGTAAGTTGTCATGGAAAAGTGTCCATCATAATTGCATTATTATCCTAAAGTTGCAATAAAGACTCTTCACCATCCTTCTTGAAACTACCTTGTTTGATGATGAATTAACTTGACTACTCAAAATTTCCATAGGGGTCTTTGACATATTTTTACTATCTTGAGAAGATAGATTATTTATGGTGATAGTAATATATGTCTCTCTAACTAATAAATCTCTTTTCCAATTGTTACTCACTCTCCAGTAGCCACTCATTATCCCTCTTGGCTTCAATATTCACATTTATCACTAAGGTGAATTGAAGTTAATCATAGAAGTTAATTTAAGGGTTTATATACAACTCATAAGATCCTATTTTACTTATATTCTATCATATATACTTTAATGAAACTCAATACAACACTTCTCACCTCTTAATTTAGATAGTCATGCTCCCTCTCATTGTCTGTCTAATACTGACTATAATGAATGGATTAGCAGAGAAGTTTCCATGTTTATCTAAGTTGATAGCTAAGTATATGGATTTATTAAAAGTCCCTAAACACATTTCATAGTGATCTCTTTTCATCAATACACTTATGTACCTATGAAACATATCAAAACCTAAAAGAAACATAGTATTAGGTCTATTCATATAGATGACAATATGGATCAATTAGGTGTCAATGAGATTTATGGAGTTATAGAAATGTATACAACATTTTCATGGCAATTTTTAACCTCCTAGATGCATCTCCATTCATTTTTTCTCCATCAAGTTCTTGAGAGGGTTTTAGGTCTCTTAGATTCTTAGTGATGATTCATAAAATTTAGATGCTCAACCTGTAAAAACATTCCACTGAGATCAATTATAATACCCCTTTCAACTATTCTTAGTTACTTTAGGCACCAT
The DNA here is from genome assembly GCA_037957365.1 of Torreya grandis. Taxonomy (NCBI): domain Eukaryota; kingdom Viridiplantae; phylum Streptophyta; class Pinopsida; order Cupressales; family Taxaceae; genus Torreya; species Torreya grandis. The sequence continues at coordinate 333,231 of JARHVA010008613.1, read as the reverse complement.
GCATATTTTCCATAGAGTTATGAGTAATTAAAGATGGCTCTTAAGCCCCTTCTAGGTGTTCTAAGTAGGCCTGAGACCAAATTAGGCCAAATTGATCAATTTGAGCTATTTCTTTGAAAATTGATTGTTCTTTTAGACTATCCACTCTCCCTTTTAGGTCATAAAATGGTTTGGAAGGATCATATATTCATGTCAAGTGGAACTAGGCACCTTGAGGGTTTAGGCCTAGTTTTAGGACTAATAGTCCTAGACTATGTATCTATATATATGGCCACTTGTGAAGGTTTACAACATATTTATATGATACATAACACTCCATCTTCAAATAAACCTTTCATCTCATTATACAGTGTTTTAAGACTCTTCATTCTATCCTTCCAACATTCATATGCTAAACTTGTAGGGTGGTCTTGAATATGGAGTGCCCTTTGTCTAAGATAAAATAGAGGGAACCTACCCAATTTTTATAAATAAAGTGATATTATGGGTATATTTATTAGGTCATGAAGACTCTCTGAACAATTTTTCATAATTTCTATGTAGAGTTGGGCTTGTTCTATCTTCATCTGAGTCAAAGTGTTTGGCTCTAGGGATAACATGGAAACTTATTATTATAATTTTTTGAGTTTCATATATATGTTCATCCCATTTTATACCTTTGCATACCAAATAAACTAGTATCATTTATGAGTTTAGGCTAGATTGTGGACTGTGTACAGAATTTGGATTGACTGTAGGTTGAGGTTTTTTGGAAAACTAGCTTAGACCAATCCTTACTCTATTTCCCTATTTTTGAGGACCTCATAGAGTATGATGATATCACATTAGAAGTGATATATATGTTTTCATCTATATTTATCATTGTCTACCAATCATACTTATGTTCTCCATTAGAATGAGCCAGATTATCTCCTCAATCAGACTATAGGTCCTTATTTGGGTAGAAGTTGGAGGTTTCCTTTAGGTGAAGATATACTTTAACATTGTGCTCACATTCTTAACTTCCTATGAGGTCATCAAGATTATCTCATTCCTAGATAAACTTATATCATGCTTTGGAATTAAGTACCATTATCTATTCACTAAATGAATTATAAGGCCACTATTGCACTTCAAGTTATAGGCTCATTTAGACCTAAAAGGCACTGTATCTCTCTAAGCATCTTTAGTAAAAAAATTATCTATGTTGGAAGTCACTCAACCTTCATTCTCTTGACCAAAAAACCATTCATATATCAAGATGTGATCTTCTAAATCCTAGACTAAAAATGTGAGGCCATTTAGACTTACATAGATTTCATAATCTCACATCATAAAATGGCACTATACATGACATAATTTATTTTCAAAGAAGTTATGGTAATAATCTCCTCTATGAAAATTTTTAATATACACCTTTTTAAGTCATAATGAAGGGTTTGGGTGTATATTTGACAATATCTTAATGATTTTATCCCTTCAAATCAATTTCAAACATTTCAAAGCATCACCATGAAATTCACATCTCTTATCAACCACTATTTAGACATCTTTACACAATCCTAAAGGTGATAATTTTAAGATTACTTGACTTTATCAAGTTTTAAGCCTTGAATTTCATAAAGGAAACACTTGAGACCAAAAATTCCATGAATAATATGATCAAACATACTCTCATAGGTTGAAAACAAACATTTTATCCTTTTCCATTAGTCACTCACATGAAAATCAACTCTACAACAAGTGAAACACTATCTTTAGCCTTTAATTGTGTCTAATTTTGGCATAATGAGATGTTTATTCCTATAAATTAACAACCACACATGTAAAATAAACTAAAAAACCTTTTGATAAAGATGTTCATACTCATCAAGATCATGTGCACCACCTAGTTTACTCAGATCAATGTAAACATAGAAGAAAATTGAAGCCATTGGGGATGTGAAGTCAATTTAGAGTCACTAAATTCCTAGTTATGGTTCATGAATCATAAACCACAAAAATTGGAACTATGACCATGAATTTTTATCACATAGAGACTACTTACACCCACCAATTACACTCTCTTGAAATCGGTTCCTCCTATCTGTATGAAGTGAAAATTAGTTGACCTTTTTGACTTGTCCAAGAGAGCGATGAGAGAGAGAGAGGTAATTTTTTGGAAATTTTGGACCTATCAAAGCTACCTACACATGGAATTGAATTATTTGGATCTCAAGAAACCTCCTTTAAGTATTCCCACATGTCAAGTATGTCACTCGGGTCATATAAATGCTTAAAACTACCTATTTTTAGTGGATATTCTTGGATGGATGTTGAACCTATGGAATTTAGTTTCAAAACTATCATCTCTAACATATTGTAACATGTGGGAAATTATATATATTCTTGACACACTTATCTTTCATGAAAACCATACCATTTCATTCTAAATGACTAAAAGGTGACATAAGATGACTTGAGACAAATTATACAAATGTGAATATTATGAAAACATAACATTTGACCTCATTAAAGACCATGGCAAACATTTTCCATCTTAAGATACCCTATGAAAGTTTGACCTATATAGGGGGTTGACCTAATTTGACTTGGGGTCAAATTAGTCAACAATTACATCTAAGATGCTTATTAGGTAAGAAAATTTTCATGACATTAATGCTTCTTCTCTTGATACACATGTTGATGATAATTCAAATTATAAACACATGAATGATAAAAATATAAATGATTTAAATGAAAATGATTTTGATTATGTTGTAATGAATGGTAATGCATTTTATTCTAATAATGATAATGTGGATAAAGAAAGGGTGGATATACTTGATGCATTTATAGTACATGTTAAACAAAATAATGATGAAATAAATGTAATATTAGTCATATTAAGGGATGTGAAAAATAAAAAATAGGAAAGGAATATATATCTAATAAAATACATGTTAAAACCCATCATGAATCCTTTAATTCTACTATTCTAACTTATAAAGGTTCCCCTTATATACTAGGTAATGAGATTATTACTCATATTTATTATATTATTGTGCTTCTATATGTTTTGACCATGTATATTGCTATTTTTATACCCTCACAAGTTAGTCCCAGTGTTTCTTTAGTGACCCTCAAGTTACTCACCTTTATAGAGTGGCTCATCAATCCACACATATATTTATAATGTTCCTAAAATAAATAAAGTGTCCACTCCCATGTGTGTCATTTCTAATTTGGCTACATTCCTAAAAGTGTATTACTTCAAAAAAATATTAAAACCATGCAATAATTGCAACAAAAAATCAAAATACTTTCCAAAGGATCTAAAAAATCAAGTTCTAAATAAATGTCCAAAAATAAAATTCACATGATATATTAATCAATATTTTGGCTTATGAGGTGTTTATGTACCCTTTTTCTACTTATTTTATATCACCTAAGTTTAAATTATTCAATAGAAATGGTGATCATTCTTATCATATCAAATATTGATATCTTTCATGTCTTTATTTTACGTAAAATGATATAATATTAAATAAGTTATTTCATATAAGTCTTAAGGACTATACCTTGGATTCATTTTATGCCTTCCCATAATGATATGTATGCCCTTTTTTTTTTTTTTTTTTGGCCACTAGTTTCTATGATTAAATCAACATTATCCAAAAGGTCACATTTTCTCATAAATCTCATCTTAAATAAGGACATAATGATCAAATTAAGAACAATGCTTATAAATATTATTCACTAATCATTTTATAGGGAATTTAAAAGTATCTCATTTCAAATTTTACTTCAACCTATTAAAAAAAAGTTATTTTCAATTCCTACCAATATTTTGATTAAAAAAATCAAATAGTTTGGAACTAAGAGATCAAGCTTATATAATTCAATATGCTCAAATGTGGGATTAGTTCCCTTAAATCTAGTGGAGAATATAAAGGTAAAAAAAATTTCAAATATAAGGCTAATTATTTTACTTTTCAAACTAAGAATGAGACAATAATTTATTCAATGTGGTATCTCAACCACTTGATAAGTTTTTCCTTTAAGAATAAGAGTAAATACAATTTATATGGTTAGTTGAGATTCCTCGCTGAGTGCTTAAACAATTTATTAAATGAAATATAATATATTTACCTCCACTATGGGATTTTTATTCATCTTATCCTTTACCTAGGAACTATGATTTTAATACATGTTTTGATTATCATTGAGCTTTTGGTTATAGTATAAATATATGTTTCTCACTAAGGCATAAGTTTCAAGACTTGATTTATAACAACCAAATACAAGTGGAAGGACATAATAATAATTTTAATTAATTATTTCATAAATAAAATTAGAATTTGAAAGTATCTACCAACCCTACTCAAAATAATGAAAACCCAATATTATTTGTATATGATATCTCAAACATAATGTCCAATAGGTTTTATTACTCATCTTATATACATATTTATGTGTCATCATAAAATGACAGAAGGATCCTCTATCACTTACATTCTATGACTATTAGATCCCATAGGAAAACTATAATAATGGAAAAATATTTATTTTGGATTTCATATTACACATTTGAAGTTAATAAAAGGAATTATGGTTGATAATGATTCAAGTTTAAACATGTGTATAATGCAATTTATAACTAGTTGCGGATATATTCAAAAGTATTTTATGGTAAAACCATTATTATTAAAGGATATGTTGGTCTTACTTAGACACCATTTTAGGATATTAAATTACATATCACTATAGGTCCTAAGACTATTTTAGTATGGTTTCATGTATTCCAAGATAACGACACACATCAAGTGTTGCTTAGATGGGCATATCTTAATCAAATAAAAGGGATCTGATCCACATTACATCATTGATTAAATTTTGTGCATAATAATAAAGTGATTACTATTGAATAAACTCCATATGATCCAACTATATAATTTACACTTGAGATATTTTCTATAGAGATACAAAAATATAAAATCATAAAATCTCAAATGAAAATACCTAGAGTTCTAACACCTACTCATAGATAAAATAAGGTAATTTTATCACATTTCCTTACATTATTCAATATAAAGTACCAATATAGGGTCTAACTTTATGAAATACCATTTAGACTAAAAAAATTGTTCCTTACAAGAGGATAATACAACTATTATGGTTGCTTGGGTTAATAATGATTATAATAGTAGTGACAGTGATTCTAGTTATCATATGACTCATGATTATATTGATGATGATGATAGTGATGGTTATATATTGTAATTTTTAAATTCATGGTTACTAATACATACAAATATTAAATATGAATTTAATATGGAATTTTTATATGTAAATTATGCTCAAATGGATGATTATATATATGGTTTTATTAGTTAACATTGCTTTCTAATCCCATGTTCTTGAAATGAACAATTTATTGTACACAAATTCTTACCTTTATGTTCCCCTATTTATTTTTTCTCTCAAACGTATTAATTTTCTCTTGTTTAATATTTTTCTTGTAGGTTCATCATGTTTCTTTTTAGCCTTATAGATTAGTTTTATTCTCTCTTGTTTTTTCACTTCTTCTAGATTATTTTTATTTTAAAAATTATCTTCTTTAATTTTTAAAGGTACCCTATTTTTAATATATTTATTTTTTCATCTCTTTTTATATTGAGTATTATATGTAATTCTTCTAGCCTCTTTATTTATGTTATTTGTATTGTTTTCATGGCACATGCCTTTGATTTTTGTCTCCCATCCCAAAATTATATAGATAATTCCCAATGATGATAACACATATATATTAAAACCTTCCACCCTAGTGTGTATATATATCTGATGGAAGTTTTATTTTAGTATGGGTCTTCATTTTCTTGATTATTCTATATTGTATCTCTTGGATTTTTTGATTAATACTCTTATTATTTATTCATTTCACTTTCTCCTATTGGTTTATTTCCCACTTGATTTGTTTAATTTAATTCTTGGTTCAAATGATCAAATAAAATCAAATATGTATTCTCCTTTATCTTGGTGTGATATATTGTTACATTATTTATAATATGATATATATATATATATATATATATATATATATATATATATATATATATATATATATATATATATATATCATAAACATTTCTTACACACATGTTTCCCATGGTATAATTGAGTTAGATGCATAATATACAAGTTTACATATTATTATGAACATATGGTTGATTGGAATATTTATCACACCTATGTTGGAGGCATAATTACATTAGCAACATTCCTATGCTTGGGCCATTTTAATTTTTGTTTTAAGTTATATATTTGTATATTCCATAATCATATTGAGATAGATATTTGATTATACATATCCTACTATATCATACATCTTGTGTGATTCATTACATGATTATTTTTATTGATTATATATTCTATCACATGTTTTCTATATTATATGACTCTCTTGTTATTTAAACAATTTCTCAAAATGGTTTTTCTTGTATAATTATTTTTTTTTGTACATGCTTATGCATGTTTATTTTAATTTATTTTTTATATTATCTATATATGATCATATATTTGTATACTTTGTGTCACTTATGTATGATGAACTGTTTTTACTTATTTTGATTATTGTGTTGTACTTGATTTCTTCAATTGCTTTATGAGGTTGTATGTTTATGCATGCTTACACTACTTGATGATATTATGTGATAATATATGTTTGGTTTCATGGTTTACATCATGCACATTATTAATTGTGGGATTATATGTTTTTTGACTAAATTTACATGGATTATAACATGCATATATTAGAATTATTATTATTATTATGATTCATATATTATATATTTCTATTTTAGGTATGATATTCCCATGTTTCTATAGATTATGCATTATTTATATTGGGGCATGTACTTTACATATTTATTTTCATACATCTCATTCACATTGAAGCATGATATTTTTTACACTTTCATCACTATATCGTGCCTATATTGGGATATACTATTCACATCATTATATATCACTTTCTTACCTTTCTCCCTTTGCTTATATGGTTCCTACTAAAAATATTAGTGTTGGGTTAAATATTTTTTTAAACTTTCTTGGTGATATATATTATGATTTTACATCAAACTATGTTATAAATGTGTTTTAATCATTATTATAAATTCATATTTTATATATGTTACACATGATGTACATGGTCATTTCATTTTGAGATAAAAAATATTATGGTACATTTCTCACCTCAAAATGGGGGCACATGACCAACTTATTCTATTTTTAGCTATATGGTTTTAAGGGGTCAAGAAATTAAATAGATTTTAAGAGGCTATAAAAAGGTACTAAATGTTTATTATTTATATAGGAATCAAATGTTTCCACTTACTAGGGTTATTAAGAGCAAGATTTCAAGGATTTACCCATTTGGTATGGATACTAGGACTCATGTATTATCTACTTTTCCATTTAACAGTGTCAATTAGATACATGTTTCAGATAGTTGTCCACTTATCAAGTTTAGACACATAAATTCATCCCAAAACCTGTATTCCTAATGTCATAATCTTAATTTAACTTATTTAGTTTATTTCTAAGAGTACTATGTCCCCATAGTATGTCTATACTTGGTCCATTGAGCTTAAAATCACTCTAATAATTATAAAATAGGTATCATTTAGCATATTTATACTATTTCTCATATATTATCCCTGCCTCAAAAAAATATCCATAATCATCTCTTGGATAGTGTACATGCATATCTTAAACAAAGTCATACACCTAAAAGTCTTTCCATTTTTATTTTATGTATATTTTATCCCTTTACCATGAATTTTGTGTCTTTATTCTTATTTTTATACATTATCATAGTTGGTAAATATGCTTAGGTTATTCTACATCGACCTACATATACAAGGTGAGGTATTTTCTAAGGAATGATAATTTTTTAGAAAAGTTTAATTGTAGGAGAAAATTTTTATATTGAAAACTATGAAACATATATGGTAGGAAAATCCTAAGGAAAACTATATAATTTACTAATAATACATGTATATTTTGATGAAATTTATAATTTTATGTATATTTTATAGGAAAACTTGGATAATATTTTCTCAAAAATTTGTTAATCGGTGAATATAGAATTTGAAAAAATTGTCAAAAATAGCCAATTCATGAAAAATATCACCTAAAAATACCATGATAGGGTTAAACAAATCCACTCATTCATCTATAAGCTACAATAAAGAAGGATAAAAAAGCAAACATAAGACACACGATAACAGGATCCAAGCATCACTCAAGTCAAGCCTAATTGAATCTTATACACTTGTGGCATTTTCATTATATCTTATTCACTGTACATTTATCTTATTCTAAATGAGGGTATTATATTGATGTATCTACATAATCACTTCTAGGTAATAATAATTTCATAAACCTTCACTCGAGGGGTTCCATCAACACATACATAACTACGTACTAGTTTGATTCCATGTGTGTGTGATAGATAGTTTTAAATGATACCTTAGTGGTTTCCCAAATATATATCTTTTTTTTCAGAGTCTAATATAGTTCAAAGACAATATTCACATTTTATATGCATTTTAACCATCATATCTACAAAGTGAAGGTATAAACATGTAATCAAAAAATGGTACAACACATGTGACATACAAACTAGACTACATAACCCTTACAAGACAAACTTGATCACAATAGGATAAACCCAACCATAGTTAGAAAATCATAGTCATATAGGTCTATGTCATGACCACCTAGAATTAACATTATTATTTAAAAAATATATATGCATTTTTTGAATATGGGACATTGTATCAATTTCATGTTTAGATTATGTTGTTTTAGACATATTATTTTATATGATAACTTAGTTATTGAATTATATTTTCATTTAGATCTATGGTACAGGTTTTTCTAATGTAATTTTACATGGTTATAGGTGTTTTTTTTGGTATGAGCTAGGTTGGAAATATTAATATTTCATATATAACTATGCTAGTGTATATAGGTATATGGTTATAATAAACTTACAAATGAGATCCTAGGTCTTGTGTTATGCTTACCATTTTCTAAGTCTTATGTCTCACCCTATCTTGTATTATTTAATATTTTTAAATTGTATATTTGACTATTGTTTTGTGTGGTCCCTCATGTGTAATTTGTTCCATATTGTGTTTGATTACTAAAGTAATAAGTTAACACTTGATGACAAAGAATAGTGAATGTTATAAATTAGACTAAGCCTAGAATGCATAAGCACTTTATTTCTAAAATAATACGAAGTATCTCATGGCATAAATTTCAATTAAGAATGTTTAAGGTCACATGGACTTGTAGATTTTTATTTAGCACCATGGTGGTTGGTGCATTTTTTCAAGTCAAAATATTTGGACCATGGTATAACATTTGAAAGTTACATAGGTCTTTAGTCTTGGCATGATAATAATACGTCTATTGGACTTAGGCCTTGGTAATAATAACTAAAGGTCATTTAAATTTGGTGTTGTAAATAATGAAGTAATTATTTTATTTTTGAAGCATGTATAGTTTAATTTTAGTTAACTTTAATTATTTGTTAGGGATTCTTGAAGGCATTTTGGAAGGCATGTGTCACATGCTTGGACACTCAATGGAATTTATTTTTTGGACTGATACAAGGGTGGGACTTATTTGGTTTCCATTTATTTTAATCTTGTGTGTATGATGATAATTTTTTGATATAGAACTGATAGTCTCAACTAAGAAGAACTCAGGAGTTATACAAGTTGAAAATACAACTCGAAGATGCTTAGAAAGTTTAAATGAGACTATTGGTGGATGGGAAAAAAATGAGAGGAGAGAATAATGAAGTGAAGAAATAAAAAAGGAAGGTTAAGGAGGTAGAATGGTTATGAACTTGATCTGGGTACTTCCTTGAATAAGTAAATTTAATTAAGTTAATTTTTTATGGGATTTTTATAAAATTATGTTATTTAAATTTAATTTGAATGAAAAACCTAGAATGTTTGCATGGAATAATTTGGTTCCATTATGAGTGTAATATTCATTATTATGTAAAAGGATTTATTTAAATGGAAACTTTGACCAATTAAAACTCATTGATGAGTGAGGTCATTTGAGCTTTATCTCACTCTCGAATGGTAGATAGGTAGGCTGAGTGAAGTGCATTTGTGTTCAGTGCCACTTTAGATTATGTATGGGTTTTTTTCCATTCACATTTTTTATTTAGGTTTACTATTGTGGTGTTGTGTTATTTCTTTACAATAGTTTTTCTTTATATTTTTATTATCTTACATTGTTATTTCCTTACATTAGCTGTGAAACCCTTTTTTTAACATGATGGTATTGCAATAGGTTTTTGGCCTGATATTATGCTTATTATTTTAATTTTTGAGTAAACCTTAGCCTAAGTCTTGGATCTTGTTTGTAATTTTTATTTTTTCATCTACTTTTATGTGTTAGGATCATCACAAGATGACCTATTCTAATTTATATATAATGGATGGGGTGGATAGGGATCCAAGATATGGTTGGGCTCATTTGGATGCTGAAAGAAATTTTAATGGATGGAATTGAATATGTTTTTTGCATTTTACTCTTTTAAGGACTATTGCAATTTTTTGATTTCAAAAAGAATTCTAATGTGGCTATGTAAAGGTCCATGTGCCATTTTTTGATGTATGTATATTCAAAATATTTATAAGTTGTCATTTTTCAATATTATTATGATTGAATTTAGTCATGAATGTGTTTCTGACTTATTACAAATTACTTATCAATGTGTTATTTTGGATAGATCATTTCACTTGACTGTGTAGTAGGATTATTAACTTGTTACTATGAATTATTTTTTACAACTTAGTATCACATAATACTTGAATATGTACATTTGTGTAAATTTGTGAGGAAAGTATGCATGCAATCTCTTGAATTTTGTTGGACATGGAGATGTAAAAGTGTTATTCTTTTATAACAAAACTAGCATATTGAACATATTTTATTAGGAGTTGTATCATAAATACAATGGGTCTTTTTAAGCTTCAGTTCTTGAATTTTATTTGTATCTCATTAATATTTTTTTTGCACATACATTAGTATGTTTTTAGCTTATTTTGTCATTAGGTTGCATTATTTATTGTAACTAAGATTTTAAATAGTTAAAGATTTACTTCTTTTGATATAATGTTTTCATTATCACATGGTTGAGGTAGTAATCATTTGAAATCCTTAAATGTACATTTTGTACCAACATCATCATTTTTTTCTCTTATATAAAAATTTTTAGAGTGTATTAAGTGATTAGATTTTACTTGGGTTACCATATTCATTTTCTAATATACTAGAGGGTGATTTATATCTAGAGTATTGTATGCAAATGTTTATGGTTGTAGTTATATGCTAACATATAATATTATAAATAGAATTCTATATATTTTAATTTAAAAATGGACATGAAATGTACATTCTTATCAAGTTGAGGATCACAATTATTGATTTTATTTTGATGTAATTTACATGACTATAGTCTTCATTTTTTAATGAGATTAACCAATTTGGTTATTATTATCAATAAAATTTTCACCCTTTGGAAGGTATTTCAAGCCTTTAAAATTTTATGAAACATGGAAACACCTCAATGTTTTGGGTGCTCTATTATAGAGGTGAATATCTAGGTTAAAGGGTTAGTTCCCCTCTATAAATCACTTGGGCTCAAACACTAATATACAACTTGCTAAGAAAAGGGATAAAAACCTACTCTAATGGAGGTGATGCACAAAATATAAAATGACCACTACCAACCAACTAAAAATTCACATTAAACATGAGACAAATATGCACATGACACTACTCCAAATCTGCCTCTCTACATAAATATTTCTCATGAAAGTTTGTGAAGTAAACTTGAGCTAGGAGGACTAGTCAAGAGGTCATGAAAAGACACTAATGAAACTAAAACTCACTAAAAACATACACACTCCATTTAGACACTTAAATAAACCTAAAAAAATGATTCTAAACTAAACATAAATGTTAAACAAGGACAAACATGCTAAAGAAGCAAGACTATCACTTAGAAAGATCAACTAATCAAGAATTCATATTGAAAGTAGCTCATGGATAAGGTAAAAACATACTATTATCATTTATTAAAGGTATTAAATGGTTAGAGTTTCACCATACCTAGGTGGATGATACAAACTTAGCCTATCAAGGCTCAATATATAGATAAATGTGAGAAAAAAAGGATAAGGGCATAGGAGAGAGGGAGAGACATGTGTTTAAAAGAGAGTTAAAAAAATAAAGGAGTTCAAAGCTACCCCATAATGTCTTAAATTAAAAGTGTTGGTCTCCTGAAGATACACTTTTTCTCCAAGTGGCATGGAGGTTTTAACTTTTCTTTACACCTTCCCTATCTCTCTAAAACTATCATTTGCCTTGGCTTGTGGAATGACAAGTGGCCTTATTGATGGTCAAGTCATGTTTAGTTACATATTTTCTCTGATATCTATACCTTTTAATTTATCTCTAAAGATTTCATTTGACACATCACTTCATTCTCTTGCAACATGTCTTGAAGTCTCTTCATCTCACTAGGCCAATCTTGCTTACAAGTGTCAAAAATTGAGTTAATATTATCAAATTAATTATCTATAAATTTATGCCATATTCACATCATATTATACCTTAAAAAATCCATTTATTATTCTCAAACTACCCCCAAGAACTCATTTGACACCAAAAGGCCTCATTTGGCCTCATTCTTTGTAGCCTTAAAAACATGTAAAAATCATTGTGTAGAGAAGTGTATGGATGGTATTAAAAAAATAATGGAATATTTGAGAGCTTAATATGGATTTATAACTTCAATATAGGTTTTAGGTCTTGAGAATGAGTGGAAGTGTCCTTTTCTACATTTCTCTACCCTCAATTAGGCATCCTTGCCTCAAAGCTTAATTTTCTACTCCAGATCTCTCCCACACATTTTAAAACACTCAAAATAATTTTATTAACTTTACCTATCATATCACAAACCTCCATACCAAATTTGAGGCCCTTAGACCCTATGGAAGTGTGAGAACCATGAAATGGCCTTGAGACCTAGTCTCATTTTAGGCATGTTTGAGACTACCTTGAAAAATGGATTTTGTTTGATCAATTAAATGATGTAGTGTGCATATTTTTTAGGTTAAATATATGAAATACATCTCAATTTATCTCTCTGAATTATTTTCAAGTGTCTAGCTATCTAAAATCCATGCAAAACACATAAAATCTTGAAAAATAGTGCATTTATTATTGTCCATACAATTATAAGTACAAACAAAGTACACATAGAGAATATAATTGGAGTCATAAAAAATGTATAGGATTTTTAAGGAGAAAACCAGGTAATTTAATTTACTTTATAATCTCATTTCTCTCAACTGGTCATTAAAGAGCTTATTGGTAACCTATGAGTGCTTCAAGATCTTAAGGATGATTCATAAAGTATAGGCTCTAGATGAACATCAAAATTCCATGATACATGAGTAAATATTGGTTTCCTATTATTCACAATATATTTATCCACCATGCATCCTTTCATGGGAGATATAAGTATGTTTAGGAGACCCTCAAGTTAGTAGACTCTGTGTTTGTGAGGGTTGAGAGAGAAATGAGGCCTATATGTGGTATATTGAGGTTGTTTATGGATTTTAATACTTTAATATTATAAATTAAAAAAAAATTAACTTGTTTTAATAGTTATCCAACCTTTTATATCTCTTTAATCATATTTTAGCCTTCAATATCTCAAGCTAGGGTTCTTATGCATACTAGCTCACTTGACCCTAACTATTGTGTTTGTTTCATTTCTTCCACTATCAAGGATTATAAGCTTCATGGGATAATTATTTTAGACTAATAAAATATATTTATATTCCTTATGTTCTCAATTCCCCATATAGACCATCCTCCATCATAAAATTCCACACATAGGGTTGTATGTTTGCCCTAGGTTCAATCAGTCTTAAACAGACCTATATATCCTTAAACCATTTTTTTTAATATTAAATATCATGTGGAATCATGATATAATTATAAAATAATTTAAAAAATTTATTTCTTATCCTTTATTCTTTTATTTATCTGAGATCAAAAACACCTTTCAACTGAAGCAAGACTGTGTTGTTTGACCCATTAGACATGAACAGAGCTCATTTGTTTCTCCTTACTCTTGATGTTGATTGAGAGTTATATGGGGGTATGTTTTCACAATTAACCATATACAAATTATTTTATTTCCTTATACCTATTTTATTCACTCTAAATAATTAGTTATCTCTTAACAAGGCAAGTAGACATGTAAGTGGTAAATTGGTTGTGTATGCAGGGTATTGGTGAACTTGTCTTTGATCATCTCTTCTTTGAAATTCCCTTTAGGTAAATTTTAATTTCAATGACCTAATAAACCCATTTTATAATCCAATATAGACACCAATTCTCATTCATGTACTCTTCCTTCTCTTAAGGTTGAAATTTTCCTACTCTTGTTTGGCAACCTGTAGCTATTCATTGAGGTGTTCTAGCTGCATTTTTAGGTTTTACATCTTTACTTAAAAAAATTAACCTCTTGAATAAATATTTTAATGTTATTTATATTTTATAACCTTATAAATATTTAAAAACCCTATACTTCACAAAAACACAATGTTCAATACTACCTTCTCAAAAGGTGGTTATAGTTGATCGTTAGGAAAGAAACTGATCATGTAGTCTTGAGCTTGGCTTTCTCAACTCCACCATGACACCTTAATAGTATTCAAACCTCTTTGGAATATATTTATAATTTTTATACAATTATTTTTGAATTTTCATATCATTTTAAAACTTTTTATCCTCTTGTATTTGTATATAGATATATGTATGAACACCAAAGCTATAGACTCTAGCTCATCTAACCTTCATTGGTTTTTAGACACTTAGGTGATTCCTTTCCCTATACCTTATAATTTAATGATTTAAAATATGTGTAAATTTTCCAACAAATTATTCCTCCATTTAAATTATCTTTTTTAGTTAAAAATAGGGACCTATAGGTCTATGCATCAGTCAACTCAAGGCTTTATATGGAAGTTTGTACATAGAGGTTAGGTCTCTTCATCATGATTTTGTATTTTGAAGATGGAAATGAGGCATCATCAAATGTTATATGAGTGTATTTGATTATGTATCACACTTTATATTTATAAAATACCTTAAAAATTAACTTATACTCATGGATGCTCATTCATAGGTCTATAGACCTGTGGGTGGGTGAAACTTATAATCTTTGTTTGAGAGTACAAATTTTGATTTTCACTCTCACCTCCTTAGACCTATAGTGTTCAAGCATATTTTATTATACTACCATTGGATTATAAATGATTAAAATAATCATATACACTATTGGATAATGTAAAATAAGACCTCATTAATCCATCATTATAGGTAGCTTGTACACATAGTCATCAAATGAGAGAACATTGTGAATTACTTGGAGATAATGGTATTATGGTTAGAATGGATATTAGTGGTATTTTATATCATGGTAATAATTAAAACATTATATGAAACCTCTATTAATCATCTCATACATTGAAAACCCTAGAATAAATAGAAACTATGACAGTCACTCTGCAAACTCTTTAAGAGAGTAGCTTTCCTTACCAAATAGTTTCCCACATGTGTAAACCTAGTGGATGAAGGTGTAAGATGGTTATTAAAACATATAATTATATTTTAATATTGATTTAATGCAGCCAACAAGTTCACACTTTCATGGGAATTGCATAAAATTTAGCCTATGGGAATTTAAGCCTCAAAAAATCACCTTAGCTCCTTAGCGATTGTTCATAAAGAAAATTAGTTCAATAAAATTAAAAATTACACTAATTATAATCACATAGTATTCACAAAATATGGTCAACATATTAGCCTCCAACTCTATCTATATGACATGTACCATTCACCTAAAAATGGCCTTCATGAGCTTGTGAAGAGAGCGATGGGAGATAGAAATATTTTTTTGCAATTTTTAGACCTAAAAATTCTTTCCATGCCTAATTATGAATTTTTTAATCTAAAATGACACTAATAAACTATTTTCACCTAAAATTGAGTTCAAGAAGTCTATACAAGTGCCAAAAATCCCCTCTAAAATGTTAAAATTTAAGATTCTAACTTTTATCTGACGTCCTAACATATAGGTAAATTGTATAACTGATATAAGGACCTTATAAAGTGTATTTTATAAATTATTTAATTTTTTGGATTTTTAATACTTGTAAAATTATCCACAATCATCCTTTTCCTTATAAAACACTACCTTAAAGTCCACAAAAGAACCTTAAAGTTTCAAAAACATCATGAAATGTTATTCGAAGGTGATTAAAGCATGAAGAGACCTTTAACCACATAGAAATACCTATTTAAATTACTTACTAACTCTCATCACTTCATGACATGACTAATCTAGTATAAAACTAAGATAGGGAATTTCCTTAACTTGTCAAAAATTACCTTAAACAATGCTTATAAGGTTTTATAAAGACCCTTTATAGACCATATAAGGCATGACAAGACTTTTAACTAGTTTAGAAAGACTTGAAAAAAAAATCACCTATAGGGGTTGAAATTTTGACCTTGGGGGTCAAAATTAGTAAACAAATTAGTGATTCATGGGGGTAACATCCCTGTTATGCTAAATAAACTAGTGACCTTGTCCTTCCATAGGGTAATGGAGTCATTTTTACTCAATTTTTGACATGAAAAAACCTTGACCATGATAAGACAAGTTGATTTTACCTCCAAACACACAAAATAAATACAACACACAAAAATCAAACAACAAGACACACACATGTGCTATCAAGTACTTAAGGAACATAAAAAAACAAAGCAAACTACTATGTAAAAACTAACCTACCAAGATTAATCCTCCTGGATCAAAAGGGAATATTTTGAGATCACCATCTTCATGTGATGAGTAATGATGTGAAACAAGCATCCTCTTGGAGCTTTTCTTGGTTGAGCTCAACTACTTCTTGGTTACCAATCATCTTGGTAGTTCTTTAAGTGAACCATCAACATCAAACATGTTCCCTATGAATAAATATTCATCTTGATCTTCAAAATTTACCTCATGCTGATTTTTTATGATATTATAGCTCTCGAATGTGACCATAGTTAAAAATTCAACTTGTTATGACTCTTTAGGATCATGTTTGTCAATTTACGCACCTTGATCAGCTTATTTTTTAGCATGTTTACTTGATGGTGTAAGTTGGTTATCCAAACTCAAGAAGAAGTTTTCAATCTCTTCCTAAAAGTTATCCTCCTCTTGGCCACTTGAAAAGATGTCAATTTGGTTCCCATTCTTGTTATTTTCTTTAAGGGAAGTAGGTTTATTAAATGCTTCAATTAGAACATGGTCCTATTGAGTTTTGACTTATTCAATATCTTACACTTGCTCATGATGCTCAACATGGTTAGTAATCAAAGTATTTTCATGAGAACCTACCTCATACTTAGCTATAAATTCATTCAAAGGCACCATGTCATCATCAATTACTTCAAGATGTACTTCATGCTCCACTCCATTAATTTCCTTGTCTTTCTCTTCAATAGATCCACTATTAGTGAACACTTCAAGCTCTCCCATGAAGTCATGGTATAGATTTTGCCATGAACTCTCTTCATCCTACTTGTCAAAGACTTCCACCACTTCTTCATGATTTCTTGGAGATGAAACCTCAATAATATCTTTTTGAATCCTGCTCTTTGATGGTTCCACTACACTTAACTCCATCTCTTTCTTGTCACAAGAGATGGGATCATCATCTTTAATTAATAAAGGTAATTCAAAGTAGATATTTACCTCTTCTTTTCCTCTTTTTTTATGTCTTTTTATATCTATAACCTCATATTATACCCTCTAAACCATATAATCTTGTTGGCAAAAGGAGAGGTTTGGGAGAGCAAAAGGAATCTTTGTTATGCTTGAAACATGACAAGGTATCTTTCCAACTTAAGTTTTTGGATTTAGGCTTATTATAAGGTTATTTGAGAGGTGGAAAAGGATTAATTACCAATAATAATATCATCTTCTCTCTTTCCTAGCCTTTGGTAGGCATAGGATAATATTCATTCACAAGGGTTGGCATGGTATAACCAGGAGTCATAGTCCATGAAAGCTTCCAAGATGGAGTGATCTTGGGTTATTTGAGAAGGGTAAATGTAGCTTGAGAAAGGCTTAGAATAAAATGAGGTGGAATATTTATAGGATATGATGGTTGAACTTGCTTGGGTTGGACCTTCTACTTTTCCCATCTCACTAGCCTACTCTCCATGAACTGAATTGTGCCTCTTATCTGTAGCCTTTCACTTATTAGGACATACTAGTTTTATTTTTCAAACAATTCCCACTCTCTTATTGAAAATTATAATGAGTGTTTAAATTTTTAAGGAGGATAATAGGAACAAGGTGACCAATCTCAACTCTTTTATCCATCTTCCTCATCACTATTTCATTATTTTGCAATTTTATAAGCATCCGATTGTCTTTTTCTCTTCTAGCTTGAATTTGCCTATCTCTAGAATTTTCCTCAAAATTCAAATTTTTATGATAAACAAATTTTTGATATTCAAGATCTTATTTTTACTTATAGTGTTCCCTCATACTATGATTCTCCTCCATTTTGTTCTCAAAGTCAAGAATCATTATTATATCACTTTATTTAGGCTGATTAAGAAGACAATGATCTTGTCAAGGCTAGCTGAAAGTATGCATATGAGGAAGAGGGGAATAAATGTTATGAAAATTATGGTATAAAATTGAATGGCTACTTGAGGAGAACCCATAAACATGATCAATCTAATATGAATAATTTGCAATTGTGGAATTTGTAATTTCACCAAATGGAGATTGAAGATACATACCAGCTTCTAATTTTTTAGCACTTAGACTACTTATTCCAGTTGTAGTTTGTTTAGATCCTCTATTGATGTTTTTCTAATGCTTTTAAATTCTGATATGTTTAAGGACAACATCAATAATCATTCAACCATTTTGGACTGTAGTCCCATCGGATGTGCAAAAATTATTATCAATCAAATTTTCACCCTTTGGAAGGTAGTTCAAGCCTTCCAAATTTTATTTAACATGGAAACACCTCAATTTTATGGGTACCCTATTGTAGAGATGAATATCTATGATAAAGGGATAGCTCCCCTTGATGAATCACATAGTTTCAAACACTAATCTACCATTTTCTAGGAAAAGGGAGAGAAACCTACTCTAATGAAGGTGATGCACCAAATATGATCTAATCACTACCAACCAACCAAAAATTCACTTCAAACATGAGACTAATTTTCACATGAAACTACTCCTAATCTAACTCTTTGCATCAATGTTTCTCATGAAGGTTTATAAAAAAATATTGAGTAAGAGGACTAATAAAGAGGTAATGAAATGACACTAATGAAAATACAACTCACTAAAACCCTACACACTCCATTTGGACCCTTCAAGAAACCTACAAAAATTATTCCAAACTAAACATGAATGTTAAACAAGGACAAACATGAGAAGGAAACAAGACTATCACTTGCAATATCAACTAATCAAGCATGCATATTGAAACTATTTCATAGAGAAGGTAAAACTAGAATATTCTCATTAATCAAGAGATAAAAATGGGTAGGGCTTTACCATACCCAGTTAGAGGATTAAAACTCGTCCTATTAAGGCTCAATATATAGATAAATGTGAGAAAGGAATGAGAAGGGTGTAGGGGGGAGAGAGAGAGAGAGAGAGAGAGAGAGAGAGAGAGAGAGAGAGAGAGAGAGAGAGAGAGAGAGAGAGAGAGATTTAAAAAAGGAAAGGAATTTGAAACTACCCCATCAAGTTATAAATTAAAATCATTGGTCTCCTAAAGATTCTCTTCTTCTCTAAGTGGTGTGGAAGTTTTAAATTTGCTTGACACCTTGCCTAGCTCTCCGAAATTTCCCTTTGCCTTAGCTTATAGAATGACAAGTGGAATTATTTATGGTCAATTCATATTAAGTTACATATTTTTCTTCTATTGAAACATTTAAAATGATCTTTTAAGGTTCCCTTTGACACATCACTTCATTCTCTTGTTATGTGTTTTGAAGTCTCTTCATCTCACTAGGCCAATCTTACTTACAAGTGTCAACACTTAATTTCATATTCTCTAATTAATTATATCTCTATTTATGAAATAATCACATCATATTATACTTAAAATATCTCATTTTAAGTCTCAAACTACTCCTAAAAAAAATTTACATCAAAAGGCCTCATTTGGCCTCATTCCTTATATTCCTAAAAAGCCATAAACCTCCTTCTGTATAGTAGTGTATAAATGGTAATAATAAAAAAATTGAATATTTGAGGACCTAGTATGTATTTATAGATCCATGCAAAGTTTCAACTCTTGAGACTGAGTGTAAGTGTCTTTTTCTACCTTTATCTCTCTTCAATAATGCCTCAATTAGGCCACCTTGTTTAGAAGCCTGATTTTCTACTCCAAATATCTCCCACACATGTGAAACCACCCAAAATCATGCGATTAATTTTATATATCCTATCACCAACCTCCATGCCAAATTTGAGGCCCTAATACCCTATAGAAGTGTGAGAACCATGAAATGGCCTTGAGACCTAGTGTCATTTTAGGCACTTTTGAGACTACCTTGTAAAATGGAGTTTTTTTTATCACTTATAGGATATCATATGAATATTTTTTGGTTTAAATATTTGAAATAAATATCAATTGACCTCTCCTAATATTTTTTAAGAGTCTAACTATCTAAAACCCCTATAAAACACCAATTTTTTTATAAAATAATGCATTTATTGTAGTTTATACAACTATAATTAGAGAAAAAGTACACATAGAGAATATAATTGGAGTCATAAATAATTTAAAATATGTTTTAGGAGAACCTATGTCATTTAATTCACTTTAGAAGATTATTTCTCTTAATTGGTCATTAAAGAGCTTGTTGGTAGCCTATGAGTGCTTCAAGGTCTTAAGGATGATTCATAGAGGATAGGCTTTGGATGAATATCCAAATTCCATTAATAATGATTAAATATGGGTTTCATATTATTTTTTATATATTTATACACCATTCATCCTTTCATGGGAGATATGATCATGTTTAAGAGACCTTCAAGCTAGCAGATTATGTGTTTGTGAGGGTTGAGAGAGAAATGAGGCTTGTATGTGGTATATTTAGGTTTTTTATATATTTAAATACTTTATTAAGATAAATTAAAACAAAATAGACTTTTTTACATGGTTTTATAACCCTTTATATCTCATCAACCCTATTTTAGCCTTTAATTGCTCAAATTAGGGTTCTTGAGCTTATTAGCTCACCTGACCCTAACTATTATGTTTACTTCATTTCCTCCAATATAAAGGATTATAAACTTAATGGTATGATTATTTTAGACTAATAACACCTTATTATATTCATTATTTTCTCAATTTCCCATTTTAACCATCTCCCATCATAAAATTACACACATAAGGTTGTATGCTTGGTTTAGGTTCAATTAGTCCTAAACAAACCTATCTATCCTTACACTATTGTGTTTGCTCTTGAATATAATTTTCAATAATGGTATATTTATAAAATAACTTTAAAATTTTCTTTCTTCTCCTTTATACTTCTATGTATCTCATATCAAAAACACTTTTCAACCTAAATAAGCTTGAGTTGTTTGGATTTAGATCCATTAGGCCTAATTATAGTTCATTTGTTTTTCCGTACTCTTGATGTTTATTAAGAGTTATATTGGGTTATGTTGTAATAATTAACCATTTCTAAAAAAATTCTTTATCTAGACCTATTTTATTCACTCTAGAGAAGAAACTTTCTCCTAACAAGGAAGGCATGCTTATAGGTGGTAAATTGGCTATATATGCAAGGTTTTGGTGAACTTGTCTTTGATCATTTCTTCTTTAAAATTTAATTTAGTTAAATTGGAATTTAAATGACCTCTTTAAATTTTTTTCTAATCCACTTTATATTCCAATTCTACTTAATGTAATTTTCCTTATCTTTAGGTTAAAATTGGCCTACTCTTACTTAACAACCTGTAGGTATCTATTGAGGTATTTTGATTACATTTTTGGGTTTTAAGTATTTAATTACAAACATTTAATCTCTTCAATAACTATTTTAATGTTATATTTTATAACCTTATCAATTTCTCAAAACCCTATACTTGACAAACACACATTGTTCAATGTTTCTTTCTTAAAAGGTGGTTGTATGTGATCATTAGGAAGAGTCTAATCATGTAGTCTTAAGATTGGATTTATCAACTCCACCATGACACCTTAACATTATTCAAACCTATTTGGAATCTCTCTCATTTTTACACAAGTATATTTTAATTTTCATATCATTTTACAACTTTTGCTTCTCTTGTATTTATACATAGAACTATTTACGAATACCAAAGCTTATAAACTCTCTCTTATTTAACCTTCATTTTTTTCAGACACTTAAGTGCTTATTTATCCTATACATTCTCATTTCATGATTTAAAATATGTGTCACGTTCCCAACCAATTATTCCTCCATAAATTTTATCACTTTCATTTCAAAATAGGGACCTATAGGTCTATGTATCAGTCACCTTAAGGCTTTGTATGGAAGTTTGTACATAGAAATTAGGTCTCTTCATCATGATTTTGTCTTTTAATGGTGGTAGTGAGGGTCATTCAATGTCCAATGAGTGTTTTTGGTTATTTATCACACTTTCCATTTCTAAAATACCTTAAACATGAACTTAGACTCATGGATGCTCATTTACAAGTCTACAGACCTGTCCGTGACTAAAACACTTTATAGTCTTTATTTGAGAGTATAGATTTAGATTTTAACTCTCACCTCCTTAGACATATATCATTTAACTTGTTTTGTTATATTACCAATGTATTCTTAATGATTTAAGGACTCTTATAGAAAATTCAAAATAAGATATCATTACTCCATTGTTGCAAACAGCTTGTACACATAGCCATCAAATGAGAGAACATTTTGAATGGCTTAGAGAGAATGGTGTTAGGCTTATCATGGAGAGTATTGGTATTTTAGAGCATGATAATTATTAAAACATGATATTAAAGCTTTATTAATCACCTTAGACATTAAAAACCTTGTAACAAATAGAAACTAAGACATTCACTCTAAAAACTATGAAAGAGAGTAGCTTTCCTCACCAAATTCTTTCCCACATGTGAAAAATTGGTGGATGAAGTTGTAATATGGTTCTTTATAACTTTTATGATATTTTACAATTGATTTCATTCAGTTAATGATTTCACACTTGCATGATAATTGCACAAAACTTAGCCTATGGGAATTTGAGCCTCAAAAAATCACCTTAGCTCTATAATGATTGTTCATAAATCTATGGAGCTCAATAAAAAAAAAAATGCCACTAATTATAATATTATAGGGTTCCCCAACTCTAATTAAAATCTTGGCCTCCAAATCTACCTATATAGCATGTACCATTCACATGAAAATGGCCTTCATGAGCTTTTGAAGAGATCGATGGGAGAGAGATATTTTTTGTAATTTTGAGACCTAAAACTTATTTCCATTCTTGATTCTAACCTAAACAATTTGAAAGGACACTGATAAACTATTTTCACCTAAAAGTGAGTTCAATAAGTCTGTACAAGTGCCAAAACTCCCCTGTGAGCATTCGAATTCAAGATTTTGAATTTTATCTGAAATCTTGGATATAGGTAAGTTGTATAACTGATCCAAGGTCTTTGAAAAGTGTCTTGATGTATTTTTCACTTTTTGTGCTCTGGCATACATGGAAAGTTATCAAAAATCAGCATTTTCCTTATAAAATACCACCTTAAAGTCCATAAAAGAACCTTAAATCTTTAAAAACCTCATGAAATGTTATTAGAAGGTTATTAAATCAAGAAGAGACCTTTAAGTAGACATAACAACCTATGACACTTCTTGACTAACTCTCATCACTCCATGACATGACTAACCTAGTGTAAAATTAAAACAAATAATTACCTTAACTTTTCCAAAATTACATTAAATAATGCTAATAAAATTTTATGAAGGCCCTATTAGAGACTATAGAAGGCATGAAAAGACTTTGAACTAGGTTATCTAGACATGACAAAAAAAATTCACATATAAGGGTTGACATTTTGACCTTCGGGGTCAAAATTAGTTAATAATTATAATTGTTATTAAAATAGTAACCATGTGTTCTTGAAAATTATATTGTGTAAATTTTATAATGATCTATTTCTTTCTACTAAACAAGTATTTATCTATTTGAAATTGACAATGGTTGTATAATTTAATTTTATATTAAATCTTATAGTTTCATCTTTTCTGAATGACTATGGATTATTTATTACTACTTAACTCAACTTTTTTTTTGGTTGACTTGAGGAGATTTAAATGGTTCTCACTCCTTTAACTAGTTTTAAATGATGATTTTCAACAAAGTTTGTCCATTAAAGGTTTATGATTTGGGTTTGAATATTAACTATGTATTTTGCTTTTCTATTTTTGAAAAACCTAAATTTATATGATAGTTCAAGAATAACAATTTTTTAACTATTATTTGGTAGTGTTTACATTTGGGAAATATATGGTTCTTAATAATATCCTTGTCTACTCTTGGAGGGAATAATTATTTCATTAGTTATTATTTTTAATATGAAACTCAAAAATTTGGTTACAAATTGAATAAAATATAAATCTAGGTGTTTTATTTAAAACTTATGAAATTAGAAATAAGTGGATTGTTTTTTGAGATCTCAAGGTGCTATAAGAAGTATTATATTTGATCCATTTTTTGGTTGATTTTAATTAATGAATTATAAGGTTATGACCATCTATAAATTGAATTATATTAATTTTTAATAGTATGAAAAAATGAGGGGTAAATATGATCATTTACATGCATATTACAGTAAATCTATTTGATAAAAAAGTGGACTACAAGTTAGGTAGTAAAAAACTATTTTAAGTGGAATGGTAGCCATGCATAAAATAATTAATTATTGCATATTTGTCAAGGTAAAAACTCATATTACATCTTATTTGATTTACTATTTTTATAACTTTACATTACACCAAAAATTGAATAAATTTGTTAAGTTTATTGTGTTAAACTGAAACTTAAAGAGGAAAACACTCAGATAGAACTATGAGTATTAGGCTTGCCTAGGTTTCTTGGTCATGAGAATTAACCTATGGTATAATTACTCAAGTGAGATTCATAAGTATTTAATTTCTTCCTTATGGAATGAAACTAACAAGGAGCTCAAAATAATTATGTTTTTCTTGTGATTTAAGGTTTATGTACGTCTAAATCTTATTTCTATCAATTTTTGATTTATTTCCTAACTCATTTGTTATGAGAGTGCCAATTTACATTTTGAATACAACATATGCTCATAAATTTGGTAGTTACCATTGGCTTCTTAGTTTTATTACAACCATTTTATTTAATATTATGATTTATATACATGTTTTGGGTCTCAACTTAAATTGAATATCTTCTTGTGAATCATTTACAAGCATACATGTGTATTGTATTCTCATGTAGATGTTGATTTTGTTTAAAATTGACCCTTACCATAACAAAATTTAGGAGTTAAGGTAAAAAAAAAGGTGATTTTTATGGTATTATAAACACTCTATATGAGTTATGCCTTATCATTAAATGAAAAGTCATGAAGTATGGTTTCCATTATAGAAATTATTTATAGAATGTGTGCAAATGCATTCATACTTCTAATAAATTTTCATTTACTAATGTTTTTTATCTATAAATTTTAAAATAATTTTCCTACTCGGTGGAAAATTTGTTGGCATGAATATTTGTATCTATTTGGGTTGACTTTTAGGGGCTATGATAGTCTACCTAGTATAAATACTAGTTTGTCCTAATGAATAGGTATATCCTGGAGCATCACACATTTTATAGATAATAGTAGGTTTCATATTTTTTTTCATAATCCTTCTATAGTCTCAAATTTATAGAATAAAAACATGGGTGATCATTCATTTTCCATTTATATTACCTTGTCTAGTTTCAATTATTTCATTTGGATGTTTCCCATTGTAGCATATTAGATAGATTTATAATCTATATGTTCAACCATGTATGCTTAGATATATTTAATTTTAACTAGTTTATTCTATATATTTATTAAAATTAGAATTAGGGTAAACATAATTGGTTAATACCAACTATTTTTTACATTAAACCTAAGGTTTATACAAAACCTATTTTCTTTAGGGCTTAGTTAATTTTTAGATTTTGATCCTAATTGTTATTCAATCATTTCAACCCTATAACTTTGTGTGTGCACTTCATGACTATCATCATTTTTTACATTTTTTAAATTCCATAAATTTATTTGGCTTTAGTAGATCCTATATTTCATAAGCAAGACTTTTCAACTAATAATAGTAAGATATATTTGATACATAGATTATGACATATGGATCTGGTAGTTAATGGAATGATGAATAAAATACTTTGGAATTATATTAAATCATGTATTAATGTAATCCCATCCCTATAATATATAATAATAGAAGGGACTGACGACAAAAAATAGGTTATTACTTCTCTTATTATTTGTACTTGTTTTATTCAATCCACTACACTTTATAATAATGGTTTCACTAATGGGAAACTTATTACACCAAATAAAATAACTATATATACCCATACTATCAATTACATGACTCAAAATTTCAATGACATTATTAATAATATCACCATACATACACCTAAGTTTGACACTATAAGACATGGTATAGGAGACATACAAAGGAAAATATGTATTTTAACATTATAACAATAAATATCTAAGGCTCACATTAAACATAATATAGAACATAGACATATTATCCAAAAATACACATTTGGTATGCCCTTTTCACATGACATGATCATTAAAAAATTTCTAACTATTTGATGGTCATGGACATCCTAAAGAGAACTTTTACAACACAATCACTTATATAGGAAATTTTGAGTACCATCCTTTAACGATGCTTAAGTTGTTTCCTAAAACTTTTGTTTATGATGCATTAGATTAGTTCTATTAATAATGGGCATTAGTTTCTTAGATTAAATGGGATGTTTTAAAAAAATATTAAGATAAGTTACTAATAACTAAATAAGAACTATAATCGAAATCATTCAACATCTAAATTGAGAGAAAAAATAAACTATGCATAAATTCATCTTTAGATTTTATTTCCACATGCATTCATTAGTTTACTAATATAATGATATAGAGAGACACGATATATTTATCAATGGTCTCATAAACCCTATCAAAATCAAGTTACTTAGAATAACATATAAACCATTTACTCATCCTAGACACATAATTCTATTGATCTATAGTAAGAAGAACTCTAAACTAGGGTCAAAAAATCAAATTTTAAGGGAACAACCACCATTCATACTAATGTAAAAATTATCAAAAATCCTAATACTTGGATTAATAATAAAACATCAACATCTATGAAGTAACCAAGCAAACGAAAACTCTAGAAAACTCCATTATGGATGTTTATCAAGGTAAGGGGGGTCCCTATCCATTAGGGACTTATTTATTTACTATTTTTATTAGCACTAACTAAGGTCTCTTAAGTTTAAATTTATCATATGCTATTTTATTCTAAGGGCTTGGATAGAGTGAGTGAGGGATCTCTTAATCCTCATTATTTTATTGGAGGGACTAATACTAGGTAGAGTCCAAGGTTTATAAAAATCAAAATCCCCTCGGATCAAAGTTAGAAATAAGGTAAGAGAGAAATGGATCATAATTTAGATACATGGAATATTTATATGGAAAAATATATTCCTATGAAGGATCAAAATATAAATATTGAATATCCCAACAATGATAATCATATCTTGATGAGAGGTATGTCTAGGGCTAGGAGAAGGCCTTCATAAGCATAACCTAGGTAAAATTATTGAAAACCCTAATGATGATAAGGACAACCAAACTAAACCTAAATCATTTCACAAAGTGAGTATAATTCAAAATTTTGATGCCATTATCCTCTTTATGAAGGTGCCATCCAAAACAATAAGTGGATTTCATCCAATGTCGAAGATCCTCAAAGTAGGTTCAAAATCTTAGAAAATGAATCCAATCTACAACTGAGTATAATGAAGTGGTTTTAAATTAAAACAATAGGATTAAGGAAAAAATTGATACTATTTTATCATTATATTAATTTTTATATGCCTACCCCCAAGGTGGTAAAGCTTTTTGATAACGAACAATGGACTTCAATTAAAGATATTTTCTAAAGGAAGAATCCTCTAATTTAAAGGGCATAATAGATCAAATAGAAGGTGAACTATTTAATATAAATTAAAAACTTAAAAAGTGACAAAAAATTATTATATCTAGCATAAAAAATGTCCTACTAGGATCCAAATGTTACAATATGTGTTGAGGAAAAGGAAAGATGTTTTAATCCAATTCATGCCTAGTAAGAGATCTAGGAGTTAGAAAAAGAATTAAGATGATATTGTGGAGGACCCTAAGAAATATTTTGTATAAGTCCATTTTTAGTATTTAAATAATTACTAAGAGACTAATATATATCTCCATGATCCCTCTTTTCTTTTTGTTTAAACTTACTCGTATTAATGTTGTTTGAGTAGTTTTGATGTTGTTTCATTATTGGTAGTCTACTTTCTATATTTTTGGGTTATTTTTCCAAACATTTTGGTCATTATATTTTCTTATATGGTTGATCATTTTCACATCATTAGTTCCATGATGTAAAAGGCTTTGAGACCTTTCTAAAACCCACTTTTTACCTTTAATGAAAACAAAATCAAGCAAAGGTAAAGCTCATGAAACAATTAAGTATTAATATATTATTATTGTTTAAGAGACAACAATTATGACATTGAGTATATTTTAACTAAATTAACATTATTATTTAAGAATAAATATAATATATTGAAATAATTATTGAAAAAAATCATGATCAAATTACCACATATACAAAACATATTTTCAAATTATAAGCTATCATCTCACGAAGAAAAAAAATTGTTCCTATCATACAATAAGAGGAAATTTAATAGATAGATGAATTTATTTAAGAAAAAAATTAAATAATTAATTTATTAAAACAAAATTCAAGCATCCTCAAAAAAAATTAAAAAATACAAAGAAAATCAATCTCTTAAGAACATCTCAAACTTAGAAAATTTCAAAATCAATGGTCAATTCCAATGTGACCAAATATTTACTAAATATGATCACTTACTCTACAATGAGACATATTGGTGGAGTACTAACTATCAACACAAATGTTTTAAATGAATATCAATGTGTCTATTGTTATTTTTTACTTAACAATAAAATGATAAGAATAAATAAACTATTGAAAACTGATTTGTATGTACAAAAATATATAAATAGGAAAGTAAGATATAAAATTTATATAATTAGAAATGAGATATAAATAGTAAATTGAAAAAATATTTAAAAACCTAGCTTCGATCTGATTTATTTATGGTTGTGCACGCTGACAGTGACTAGAAGATACCTAGAAATACTTATGAACAATGTCATAACCAAACTCAAGGATTCAAATTATGCTAATACAAGGTTGTACTATGAGGATATGGACACATTGTGGCCTTATATGTTGACTATGGTTACATTTTGGTTGAATATGTGACTAATTTTATGTTTTTTATGTGTAAACTTATTTGTGAGGGTTTACTATCTAATTGTGTGTGTCTATTTGATACTTAGAAGATATAAAAATAAACTAAATAGAGATTTAATGCCTAATTGAGGAAATAGATGAAATACCCTTAGAAAACCCACATAATTTAAGAGTTTCCTACATAGCCTAAAATGGCCTCAGGTCGATGTAGTTCTCATTCCTAAAGTGAGTGTGTGAATCTTAAATTTGATATATGAATGCAACTAGATAGATAGATTTAAATTCTTGACAATAAGTTCCCTTGACCTACAATAAAATAATTTCATACTTGTCATGTGAGTTTTAAAGTTAATTAGAATTCAAATCTGAAATAAAAGTGCCCTTTTACTCAATCTACAATAATATTTATTAAGTGATTTCTAGAAGTGTTTGGAGAAGCCTTTATGTCCTTATATAGAGGACAATTTGTAATTTTTTTACTAACCTACCTTGATAAAAACATGGAAGGGGTAAACTGTAATGTCTCAAATTTAAAAATTAACCATTGGGTCATGAGAAATAAGGTTGCACTAGTGGACAAGGCTGCAATGTGGCCCTATCTAACCTATCATAGTCTTGCCCAAGAAGGATAGAGACTGCTAGAATTAGTTTGATAGGAATTTATAATAAATTTAGGGATGTTTGATTGATGTTATGATGGATGATCCTATATATATTATAAGTTATAAAAATTATTAATAGACCAAGTAAGGGTAAATATGTTGATATCAAACATTATCAAGCACTTAATTATTAATTTTGAGTGTTTACATTTTCTGCCACCTTATTTTAGTGATGTAATGATTTGAAATCAGTAGAGTAAATTTTGAACCCAAGTGCGTACATATACACTTTATATTTTGATGTGAAACTTTATCATAAAATATGTATTAATTCCAAACTTTTAACAATGATACTAAAAGTAGTTACTACCCATTATTAAAAATTAAAAATCTAAAACTTGCAATTTAAATTTTTAAAAGAGAGGAAGGAAAGTATACACCTAAAATATTATGAAATGTAATTCCTTACAATTTGAAATTAGATAATTGTGTGTCCCCCTTTATTGAGGCATTTAAAGAAATGCTAAATCCTATGGTAAATTAAGGTGATCAAGTCTCAATTTTAAAACCATTAAAATATCTTGAGCTATAAATATTGTATGCTCCATGTTGATATAGGTCTTGTCCACTAACTAAAGTTTAGATGAGGTAGCATCTAACATTTTAGGATCTCAATGGAGGTAAAATCCACTTTAGAGCATGATTTGTAGGTATGGGTTACACAACATTATAGTGGACTAATAATTAGAGCATGCAAGTTTTTAATTAGGTTTGCTTGTAATGAAATGAATATTAGTAAAGAAATCAAACCTAGGTAGATGAGATGGATGGGTGGTATCTAATATATAGTGGGTATATCTCAGTCAAAAAAAATCAAAAAGAGGGAATGGTAGCGTATAAAATAAGGGTTTATTACCTCAAAGGGTCACTTTTTAGGTTGGCTTCTTAGTGGACAAATGTTCTCAAAGCTAGTGGTTACTGCTTGTAGTTGTTGCACACTTACAAGTAAACATACTTATGAATTATAGGGAGGAGTGATATAGGAAACTTGATGGTCTCAGCTAAAGGTTTATTCATTTAGAATTTCTCTTACACACCCTTAACTATAAGGTTACAACTCAAACCAAAAAAGTGTCAAAGGTATCTATGGCACACACTTAGAAAACTATACCAAAATAAAGCATTCATACACACTAAGAATAATAAGATAATTTAAATTAATTTCTTAATAAAATCTATTTAATTTTAATAGCATTTTCACATCTAAAGATTAGCATACATTGATTAAAACAATCAAAATATATTCATATTTTTTTCACACTTCAAATTAATGTATTATAACAACTAGAAAATAAAAACATTAATATCACATAAGTAGAAGGACAAAACCCCAATGCAATTCCATGATAATAAAAATTAACTTATTCTTGTATTGATCAAATCTTCCAACCCTTTATAATGTAAAATTATTTTGATATATAGACTTAGGTATGGGATGCCTCATCCTCTAAGTGTATGTAAACTTATGATTGCATGTTGTAGTTAGAACATCAATTCTAATTTTACTCTCAAAATTGAATATTTTGAATGCTTGTGTATAATTATATTTATGTCAAAATTAATTAGCCTATGTAAGGAAATGTAACATGTGCATGCTTACAATAGTTTAGGAAAAAACACATGGGTAATCTAAGCATAAGTAGACTATAAGTAAACTATGCATGTATCGATTCAAAATTAGACATCAACTCAAGGTTGATCGAGTGCTTGCATGGTTGATGAGGTTTTTGGAGGTGATAAAGTGGATGCTTATGTTGAACTAAGATTTGTAGTGCTAACATTATTATTCATTTCCAAATCTTAGTAATGCTTTTACTTGATGTCATATTAATATCTGATTATGTCCATTTTAAGGATCAAAGGCCTATGCATCTTGTTCACTTGCTCTAAGAGCCTCACACGTTTAGCTTTGGTAGTCTTGAAATTAGATTTAAAGATCTCAACTTCAGTGACCTTAATCCTAAAAAAATCAAGATCTACCTATATTTATTTTAGGATATTCCCTTTTATATCATGCATGAAGTTATCTGAAGCTTGTTATAATACTTGGTTAAAATTGGCCTTGCTAATGAGTCTTCCATTGGAATCCTTGGCTTGAGAAAGCTTTAGTTTGTTCAAAATTTTCTAAGAGTGAGTCTCAAATTATTAACATTTAGGTATTAATGCCTCAACCACATCAAACCATTATATATCCTCTTGTGTTTTTATTGTCACCAAGTTGAGGGTATTAGTAGCCTCCAATGGTATCATCAAGTTCAAATGTGCATATGCCTTACTGGTGGTAAAAATAATAAAGAATTTGAGTGTATTCTCATATATATTCAAAGAATTAAATAAATTGGTTGTCTCTACTATGTGGGGCACCAATTTTTCCCTCATTTCACTAATAGCCTCTATAGTATTATACAATTTGGATGTTTCACTCTAGACTTCCATCTTAATTTGGGCTAGAACATGAATAGTTTATTATTGTTCTCTCAGTTGTTCTAGTTCTTGTTTTGGCTATGTCTGTGCCATTTCGATTCCTTCATGTATTTCTACTAGAAAATATTTTTATGTTTCAATATAGGATTTTAAATCCTTTATATATTGGGATTTCCCCTATTTTTTATCTTTCCTCGTAGACAAAGTGAACATTTCTTCTATTTCCTCTACAATAATTACACTTCCAGTATCATCTTCTAGATTCCTTTTCATCTCCCTCTATACACTCCCTATATATTTCTCAAAAACTATACTCGTAGTGGTAAATTTGGTAATCATAAGATTAGGCCCTTTGTAGGCATCTAATTTCATGTTTATTGCCCATTATGGGAAGACTATTTGGGCCAAATCCATGGGTTGAGTGTTCAAGGTTGTAGTCTCACCCAATATCTCACCTAATGTTTGCTTCAATTTTTCCTCTAAGAGGGGATTAGAAAGTGAAGTCCATATGATTTTGGATCAATCCACTCTACCATATTATGGTAGTGGATGGAAAGTGTATACTATCATTTTCTTCTTCTTATCCTTCTAAGTGGTTATCATAGTTGTCTCTTGAGAAGGACTAGGGCAGGGAACTAGTAGTCTTAATTATGTAGATGTAACATGTAATTTGGGGTGGCTACTACTCTCCTTACTTTTTTCATGGCTTTATTTTGAGTTTTTTTAGGGTATGGAATAGTAGTGGAATGGATAGCCATAGGGATAATAGGAGTAGATGTGGGAGGAGCAATTAGAGGAATACCAATTGAGGAAGTAGGAACTGCAAGGATAGAAAAGGGATAATCTACCTTTAGAACTAATATATTTGGTTGAATAATAGGCTGAATAGGATCAACCTCCACCTTGGGAACCAAGAGAGAAGGGGGGCTAAAAGGGGTGAATGAAATGGGGCCAAATGAACTAATTGCATAAAGAGGAACATTGAAAATAGTGGGAATAATAGAAATTGGAGAAGATGTTAGATCACATGATGTTTGTTGATATAATGGTGCCTTTTATTTTGAGTCTTAGAGGCTCAAGACTTTTAATCTTTGTAATTATTCCTCATCATCAAAAAATTCCTCTCTAATTACCTTGTATGTGGCTAACTCCACTGATGGTCCTTTTATGGCTAGGCTCTAAGAAAAGGGTTGAGCCCTTGGCTTATTTATATAATAAATGGTTATCTTGGGAGCTATGGAAAGAGTTAGTTGTGTGGTTGAGGTAACCATAATAGAAACCTATAGAAATGATGAAACATCACCTTGGTAAGGGACCTCAGAATCTAAGTAATCCAGGCTAAGAGGTTTATCTTGCTTTCCCCCCAATGAGGTTATTAGCACCCCTAGTTGTTTATTCATTGCCTTAAGTGCCACAAGGTGTGTTTGGGATGATTCTTTTATTGGCTGAGTAGGTCTACCAGTCCAAAAGTTAGACGTATCCCATCCTTCAGCTGATGGTAGTTTGGTTCATGCCTCCTTTATGTAAATGGAAGGTTCCCCTTGAATAAGCTTTAGAAGGTCTTCCTTCAACTAAATTGACTAGTTTGTCTCCAAGACTTGGTCAACATTCTAAAAATTGAGGAATAAAAATTCATGATCATGAGGCTCATGTTAAATGTCAATGCATGGTCCATATGTGGTAATGAAACTAAGGAGTAGTAATCTTTGTATTTCCTAGCCTCATA
Organism: Torreya grandis; assembly: GCA_037957365.1. Lineage (NCBI taxonomy): Eukaryota > Viridiplantae > Streptophyta > Pinopsida > Cupressales > Taxaceae > Torreya > Torreya grandis. Next base: position 298,635 of record JARHVA010008613.1, on the reverse strand, counting down.
AAAGTTCTTTTGAATGGTGTAGAAAATTATCCCAATCATTAAGTGAGAGCCATGAAGGTAGGATTTCTTCTTCTTGTGCATATTCTCATTAATACCAAACCATAACTAGTTGGTTATTTCCTACTCTATCAACTTATCTATGACATATATGGGTAGGTGAAAAGGTGTGATCTTATGGCCAATGACCATAATGACTATATAGTTAGGCTATAGCCATTAGTCTCCCTTGATCAATAGTGTGTCTGTGATACTCTTTTATATCCTAGATAAGAGGGATTCATGGATGGACCTCCATACCTATGGGTAAACATCTTCAGTGATGTGTAAAATATTGTGAGTGTACGCATATTATGCATGGAGTAAGAATTGTAAATCTTATTTTTTATATAGTCTAGAATGGGGCTCTATAGTGAGCCATTATGAATGTATACCATCCTTAAGGCTATGTTGAGCAAGTAATACATCATGTAAAAGTGACCTCCTTAAAGCCTCTTGTCCTTATGCAAACCTTCTCTCATAACCTTTCTCTAATCACTTTTCCTAAAGCAAAGGTTAATTATGATGTCCTCAACAAATCAAGTAGTGAAACCCACTAGTTAGAGGAATTTAATGCTTGGTTATCCAAATAGCCTATTCACTAAGGCCATCCCAATCTAGATTCTCATTATAAATTTTGTTATTGGTGTGGGATACTTATATTTTAAGTTGAATATCTCTCCAAGGAGAATCCAACTACTAAATGCATTTTCAACAATCTTATCTTTCTTCCATGCCACTACTCTATGTAAATCATAGGTGGTATCTAGAATAGGAAGGGAGAGGTAAATTTTAGATGCATCACCATATATGCATGCTATGACTATCTTGTGATCGATATGATTTAGGTACACTCCTCTAGATATCTTCCCTTTAAAAAATAAATTTTGTATGAGGTCAATATAGGGCATGACTTCTATCTTCGTAGCTATAAAGTGCAACCCTTATCTTTTGAGTTGGAGGAGGTCTAAGGCCAATTAGTGTTAGGATAGAGTTAATTTATCTTTATGTATGTGTGTGTTAACCTCATGAATGGAATCCCATAGTGCTAAGTAATTGGTATAGTCATTATTGAATATATAAAGTTCAAAGAGTGTATCTATGTACTCAATAGAATATTTGATAGAGAACCTTGAAGGAGGGAGAGCTCCCCAAAATTCCATAGATAAGCATGCCAATGTTCTTTGGTTGAGATGGTACTAGTTTAAAATTCAATCACTTAGATTTCATGAGTATTATTTTAATTCAAAGACATTTGTGGCTAGGTCTCAATTGTAAGATAGTAAGCTAGTTCATTATTTAGTTTGAGATCGAATGGGCATGTCATCATTTTAAAAATTGATATAGATTTGGCATTGATTTTCAGTTCATGCACCATTAATGTCCAACATCTATAATTTTGATTTTTTTATTTAATTTGAACATTGCCACCTCATTTGGTGGGTATGCCACATAGACACTATTGATATTTAATAGGAGTGCCACACTATTTCTATCTTCCAAGTGTGATTTTGTTGCTTCTTCAGATTTAGTTTACTGAGTAACAAGGATTTTGATAGTCAAAAGTGAATATTTGGAACATAACATTATTTTTGAAGTAGATCAGCATCCTGAGTGAAAGTTTTGAGCACTTTTTCTGAATACATAAATGTGTTGAACTCTTCCACCAAATAAGACTATCGAAGACATAACTTCAGGAGGGATTTGCTGAGAAAAAATCATTGAAAGTTTATACCCTAAATATGTTGGGTAACTTCATCTAAGGATAAATGAAAAATATATCCCCTAATGACCTACATAAATCGAAGCGTAAAACTTTAAGAACTAGGTTCTCAAATAATAGTAGTTTAAGGGTAAATTGTAAAGGGTTATAATGCCTGGTAAATGAAAGCTTCAAGTCTTGTACCCTAAAATCCTAAATACTTTATTCTAAAAAAAATACTAATACTGAATAATAAATTCCTATGGATTATGTAGAGTTAGGAGTGACAAAGACATGAAATGTGTCAGAGGGATTCATCGAGCAAAATCATTGAAGAAAACCACTGAACAAAACCACCAAAGACCAAAACATGTCAGAGGAGTTTGGCAAATGAAAGTTCCAAAAAATATCATCGAAGGGTAAGTTTTAAACAAAATAGTTGAATACCCCTTTTTACTAAGTAGCTCCACCAAAGCATTTTTCTAAAGAAGATGCACCAAAACCTGCATATACATAATTTTTTAAAATCAATTGTAGGTTAGAACCAAAAGATAAAAAGGTAGGTTCATATGTCTATCAAATAGTAAAGTTATCACAATACGTAAGGCCTTTATTTTTAAAAGAATTTTTAAAGAGGGATAGAGGTTAATTTCAAAATATAGTGGGTCCCTATTTTGATATAAAAAATAATGGGAATATGTTGATTATAACAAATGACAACTCATAGGGGAAATACTCTCGAGTAATTGAGAATACAAAACTTTTGGTTAACAATTCTTAGATCAAACATGAACCATCATACATAGGATAATAAAATAATATATATAAAAGAGACTCCCATCATCCACATATAACATACTTTCCTTCTCATTTACCCTAAACCTATGTGTGTGGAAGTGATTTCCTTTTATCCTTATTATGATGACTTTAGCAAAGAAGTGGGAAAATTATAGGTTTCAATCTAGTTTTTGAAAAAATATTTAAATTTTGGGGAAGCTATGCTATCACTTTACTACTAGACAGGCATCCATAGCCCTGACATAGGTACCATGGGTTCCTTATCTTTCCTTCTCCTGTATTATTCCATGATGCATAGTATATTGACCTTATTTCATCTTTTCAAGCTCTTTGATCACCTTTGGATTTTTCTTTTTAGTTATGTTGGATCCCTCTTTTGAGGATGTTTTGATCCTTATGTTTTCTATATTTTATTTTTAAGAACATTGCTTAGGAAAGAGAGATTAGAAACCACAATGAGTTGGTATCTATTAAAGCATAAATTTTACCAAACTATTCTTGTCAATTGTACCCATATCAATGGTTATTTCCTCAAACAAGTATTAATATGATAAGTGTATTTGATACCAATAAAGTGCAAAAACTTTCTAAAATTCATATTTAGTAATGAGAGTAGCCTTTACATGTCTAATTAAAGTATTTAGTGTTATCTTGTTCATGATCCATCTTCCTATTGTACACCTAAATTCTAAAAATGTGAAATGCATGGGTGCAATATCCTAAAAATTAACAAATTGGTGTGCATGTTCTTGGCATGTTTTCCCACATGCTAATATTTTGGATTTTAAACATGTTAAGGAAAGTATCAAAAGGTTTGACACTTGATTTTAATCAAACTAGAAAAATCCAATCAGATTACCATAAAATAAATAAAAACATCTAATCTAGAAAGTAGGGAACTACTCTATAAAATAAATTATTAAAAATTGGGATATCAAATCTAAGAAGTAGGGAAACTATTATATGAAATCCATACTATTTGTTCTAATAAAAAAATAAATATATCCTAATCCTACTCTTACCATCACCTTTGTTATTACTCAGGGACATTTCTAGATGGTATGACCATGAAGTCATGCTTTAAAAAATGTCCATTGACTGGATATGTTATCTCATTGCCTTGGAGGTCCTTCAAATAGAAAGCATTGTTACCAAATATCTCTAAAATCTAATAAGGTCCAATCCATAGTGGGGTAAACTTATCATAGTGTCCTTTTTTTGTGAGATTGGTCCCATAAAAGTGCCAGGTCAAATATTCTAAATTTTTTGAATTTTTCTCTCTTGTCAAACCATACTTTCACTATATTTTGATGTTTACTAAAATTATATAAGGCCTCAGTCCTTTAGTCATCCATTTCTAGAATGTCAAGTAATCAAGAATCCATCTTCTCCCTTAGTTCTTATATTCTTACATAAAATGATATGTTGGAAACTTAATCATAATTAGGAAAATAGGTTGTCTCCCATAGATTAGTAAGGAAAGGCTTTGAGTGCCTTATTATATATTATTGGATCAAATCACAATGCATACTTAAGTAGATTATGCCAATCTCTAGGTTTATCTATTACAAGATTCTTAATAGCATCAATTAGGTTCTTATTTATTGATTTAGCCAAACCATTTCCTTATGGGTAATGATTGGATTATTATTTGATAGTGATTTTATTTTCATGGTCCCATTGATTAAATTTAGCTAATTAGAATGTTGGACCATTGTCATAGACTAGAGAGATAGGATTACTAAATCTAGTTATGATATTTTCTTATAGAAATTTGATCACATCTTGTGCTCTTGAATGCTTTGTAGTTGTAGCTTTAGGCTATCACATGCAATAGTTTGTAGTAGTAAGTAAAAACATGTGGATAGTTGAATAACTAAGATTAATGACCCTAATGAAGTCTAAGCCCCATTGGGAAAAAGGTCTTATTTTAATCATAGGTTTATAAGCATGGCTACATGTACTTTCCTCTTTGTTAGTACTTGGAATTCATGGCATGTTCAGACATGAGCATGTGTATTCTTGAAGACTATTAGCCAGTAACAACCCATTCTAAGGATTTTATGGGTGGTGGTGTTTTTGGAGGGATGACCACTACCTATCTTCTGGTACAAATTTTCTAAAATTTATTGAGCTTCCTCTTGTGATATGCATCTCTAGTATATGCATTCATAATTATTTATATATAATATCCCTTGTTTGATAATGTAATGAGCCACTTTGAGTCTTAAAGCTCTCCTTTTTTCTTTTTTGAGTTCTATGAAATAAGTACCTATGAGCAAATATTAAATAATGTCAGTATACCAATCCCCTTTAGATACTTGCTTTTCACAAACCTATTAAATAGTGATGCATGGGTTAGGCTCAATCATGAGTTGAATGATGCCTTGATCTCTAACAATCTTGATAGGGTTGATTTCCATACCAAACTCCTAAAAATTTTCCATCCACTTTCTTTTGTGTTTTTCGAATTCATTTTGTGATAAAATGAGCTTGATAGCAAGGTCAAATATAATGGTAATTATTTTATTCCTCAAGATGTAGTGCTAGAATTCTTCACTACTTTAACATTGGAAAAGATTTATTTATCTATCATGGAATACCTAGGTTTTACTTATTTCAAGTTTGTACTCATGAATGTGATAGGATTATTACTTTCCTCTTTCTTCTAGATGATAACAAAAACAATAGTGTGTTCTAAGGTGAATGAATATAAAAATAAGTCTTTGGTGAAGTCTAGACTTATCAGTATAGGGGCTTAGGATATTGTATCTTTAATGTCTTGAAAATACTTTTGAACCTCTGTTGTCTATACAACTTTAGCATCCTAATTAAGCATTGTATCCAGGGGTCTAATGATTTCTATAAATCCAAATATAAAATTTATCACAAATTTTATCTTCCCAAATAAATATTTTAGTTCTTTCTTGTTATTTAGGAAGGAAATATCAATCATAAACCCGTATTTTGTGATGATATGACCAAAGAGATTGCCTTCTATGACACCAAATATACTATTTTTGGGGTTCAGCAGAAGGCCAAATTTTTTGAACCTTTCAAAAATTGATCATAGGTGTCCTAAATGATCAATACTTGACTTTGAGAAGACCATAAGTGATTTTGAGAAGACCATATGGCCATCCATGTAAATAATTATGCGTTTACCTATCATCCCCTAAAAGGCATGATCCATAGCTTATTGAAAAGTGGTACCTATATTAACTAGGCCAAATGACATCCTCTTATATGCATAATTACCCCAATTCATGGTGAATTTTATCTTCATTATGTCTTCTAATTCTACAATCACTTAGTTATACCCTTAAAATCCATCCAAGAAAGACAAAGTCCCTGAACCACTCACTATATGGATGACCTCATCTAGAGAAGGTAATGGATAATTATCTTTCTTGGAGGCTTTGTTTAAGTTTCTAAAATCAACATAGATCCTGATCTCTCCACTTTTATACATAATTAGGAATAAATTTTCCACCTAATTAGAATGTCCAATAGGAAAAACTATTTTTACACTCAATAGTTTCTCCACTTCCTTCTAAATAAGGAGTTTTAGGATAGAATTTACTAGCCTTTTCCTCTTACAGAATGGTTTATAATAAAACTTTAATGGAATTATATGGGTGATGACCTTTGGGTTGAAAAACTTTAGGTCTTAATATGTCCATGTAATTACATCCTTGTATTGAGTGAGTAAACTCTTCATTCTATGTCTTTCCTTTGGAGCACAACTGAGACCAATGTTGACATAGCATGGTTACACTCATCTCTTAGATTCTCACTTTTTAAATCAGATTCATTTACTTTTAGTTACCTTTGTTGTTGATCTTGAGGATCCAAATCAAATTTCCTTTCTAAGGAAACCATTCCCAGAGGGACGCAATTTTCCTTTAGCTGAATAACTCCTTCTACCCCTAACTCCTCCTAGTATAAGTAACTAACTTCCTTATCATCAATGATTTGAGACTCAAATTGTCTTGACTTTGTCAAGCACTAGATAATTTTTTGGTCATCATAAAAACTTGTAAATTTTCCACATTATATGGAACTAATGGATAAGGTACTAGCACAATGGAGAATCTTTGTACCTTGGACTCTTGTAGGGGTGTCAAGTTAGTAGTTGTAGTAGCTAATGAATTAGTATCTTGATTATGTTCTCTAGGTGTAGCCATGAGGTTAAAGGCCCAAAATTACTCAATAAAATCCCATTCTATATGTTTGTACCTTTTCATATATGATAGCTTACATTGGTATTTTTTTCTAACTTGATAGACTACCAGATTTGAATTACCATAAATCAACAACTGATTGATGGTATTGTTGAGAGAAAAATACAATCCCAATATTAGTGCCTCATACTCCACTCTATTATTAGTGTAATGGAACTATAGTCTATATGATACTAGGTATTTATTTCCTTGTGGGTCCTATTAGGGTGATAGGATTAGGGAGCACACAATTTATTACCTTTGTATAAACAACTAAACACAAAATTTAACCAGAATGCACAAGTAACTAGAATTTAGAAATAACATAGAATATGAGAGACAATACCCAATTTTATTAATACTCTTCCAGAAAATAATTACAATGAAAAGATGCCACACTCTTCCACACCTTACAGGCTTCCCACACCAAGTGTACAGTAATTTACCTTCAAGAGTTATCTCTCTCAATTACAGTCCCACCACACAACTCAAACACAGAGTTGGTGTTCACCTCCAACTAGTCAGTATCACTACTGCCAGTACACAATTACTCCACATACTCCATAGCTGAGTACACACCGTACTCCAAGTAGATCTCCCCTGATCTTGCTACCTATTGTGTTACTAATCTCCCTGATCTTGCTACCACCTGCAGATCAACTTAGTTTTGCAACACCTGCAAACCTAGACCACACACACACACACACACAGCTGCAAATCAATTATCTTACTTACCATGTAGATCTCACCTAATTTTGCTATACCATAGATCAACTTGGCCTTGTACACTTGCTGATCAAGATCATACACACATGAAGAACCCTTGTCCTTACCTCACCAAGTCCTTATGATTCTCCAAACTAGTACCCCAATGGATCTTCTACCTGATCTTGCAACAACCTGCATATCAACCTGATCATACACACTCGGCACCCCTATGGAACTAGGAGGAACACACCTTGCTCTCTTCACTCTGAAGGAGCTAACCTTGCTCTCTCAACTAGCTCTCTTTACAATATAGCCCATGAGTCTATTATATAGATCTCATGCAAACAATAATTAGACATATAATTACAATAATTAGATCCATAGCTCAAGACTAAAATTAGTCTTTACATGCAAACAACCCATTTAACTAACTAACTATTTGTCAACAACCAGTTCTGGAATGCATAGGTGACCGACGTCAATCCTTGTCTATTTGGAGGTGATCGATGTTGGCTGACTCCTGATCGATGTCGATTGCTCTGTGCTCTAAATATGACCAACATTAGTTGCGCTACTGACGTCAGTTGCTATGCACCTTAGCAACCTCCTCCATGTCTACATATAGTGAAGCTTTTAGCTCCACAACCTAACAAGGGGTCTAGATTACACCCTAACTGAATAAGGGGATTGCTTAAATCCTCTTATACAAATCTAGTCCAACATGGGAATGACCCTAGGCTTTGGGTATCCTATAATGGGGTTAGATCTCTAGGATTTTTCATGAGGTTAGATCTTATAATGCATCATATTAGGTCATTTCCACTACTAAGACCAATGAAAATGGAGGGAGAGATAACTTGAAAGGGAAACCTAAGCTAAAAATGGTGATACACCTAAAATATGGTCGACCCACTCTATTTGAACTCTTAAAACACTAATGAAACAAGTAAAAGACTAGATCTAGGATTCCAAATATCTGTCATACATCAATATTTTATACAAAGGTTCACCAAATGATTAGAAGTTGTGGGAAGTGATGGAGAGGTCTAACACATATCACTATCCAGTCAAAGCATCCACATGCGAGCTTTGATCAAGAGATATTTGAAAACTAAAAATGACATACATAGTAATATCAACTAGTAACTAGGTGTTTTAATTAATTTCTTACTTATTGTTAGAAAAGGGAAGAAGAAGAAACTAAGTATAGGTATGGTTGAAAAACCTATTTGATTGTGTGCATGTGAAATCATAAGATTGTGAAGAGTTCCTCTTTAGCTTGGGAGGATGACCTATAGATAAGAAAGCACTAAATAAAATTTATTTTTTAAATAGATAATTGAGTGGATTACCTAGCGATAGCTAGATCCCATTAGTGAGAGCTTCCTTGAGGGCTATCAATCCACACATTTTAAACAATTAAGCTTATAAATAGAATAGAAGGTACTTACATCAATAGTCAAAAGGTATTGAATATAAACACAAGAATGCTTGCTTAAGAAAATAGACTAAAAATGATTAAATTGGTGATAAACTAATTAATACTAATACTAGAGGGTTGGGGTCTACTTCAAAAAATTAGATAGGGGTCTATGAATAGGTAGGAACATAGAAAATCAAATTTAATTAAGTGTAGGTAGGTAAAATTAGCTTGCTATTTTTTGCTACCATAGTGATCATCGGTAGTTAGATTGACCATATATGGTTAAGGTGACCATCAATGATCAAGGTGACCATTAATGGTTGGATATACTATCGATGATTGACACAACCACCAATGGTTAATGTATATGGATCTAGGTTGGTAAAAAGGTGTTAAGCATGAAATATACTGAGAAGGGAGGTGAATCAATGTATTATATATCTTTTACTTAATCTAATTTCTTTTCTTTAATCACTTAATCACACATTCAAGATATGCAATAAAACTAAAATAATAATATGCACCACAAGAGAGAGAGAGAGAGAGAGAGAGAGACCATATTTTTACGTGGAAACCCAAAGTGGAAAAAACCATGGAGAACAATCTCAAGTATATGAATGAGCACCAATTCAAAATACAAATTTTGCAAGAACCAACTTATAGGAGCACCAACCCCTTTACCGAGCACCAACACAACAACTATTTGTGAGCACCAACCCATAGGAACACCAACCCCTCTTGTGTATAAAAAATAACTATCTCTCAATGTTTCTTACTCAATAAATGATAAAACTCTACAATATCTCCTATTTTTCTCTCTTTGAAAACAAATACAAACCATGCACTCTCTTGTATATCTCAAATTTATTCTCAAGCCTTTATTTATAGCTTTCCAAATGACCTTTGGCATTCACCCTTTGTGACCCTTCAATCCTCATAGAAAATAGTGCCAAACTTGCATGACCCTTTGTATCCTTGCATTTGAAAAGTCATATGGTGACCCTTCATAAGCAAAAAGATCCCTTCCTCTTTTGTCTTTATCTTGGTGACTTTTCATATTCCTCAAAGTGCCCCTTCATGGAAAAATGTGCCATACCCTCTTTTGTCTTCACATGGTGACTCTTGGAATTCCTCAAGATGACTCTTCATGAGAAAATGCATTCCTTTTGTCTTTTCTCTTTACCCTATGAATCTTTGACTTCTCCATGGGCCCTCTTTTGACTTATATGCAACCAAAAATATATTCATTAATATTAAATAACTATTAATACACATTAGCTAAGATATGAATATTAAAAACATTATTAAATACAATGGGGCCTTTATCACCAATAATTATAGACCTTTGACATTAATGATAATATTTCCAACAATCTCCCCCTTTGTCATTAATGCCAACCTCAAACTAAAATTGCCACATCCTAAAACCTACACATAATACCATCTAAAAAAATACAGTAACTCCCCCTTGCTATAGAAACATGTACCTATTCCATGTACCTATTTCTACACATATACCTATTTATGTTCTTCTCCCCCTTTGACATCAATGTAAAGAGGCCTACCTATAGCTAACACTTAGGTCTCCCTCAACTGATGTTGAACCTCAATGGTAGGAAGTAAAAGAAATTACTCCCAACTTCTCTTGTAGATACTCAAATGTGTCTTCTAGTAGTGCCTTTGTGAAAATATCTGCAATCTACTCTGTAGTACTGATATATTCCATCTTAACATGTTGATCTACAACATGCTCTCTCAAAAAGTGATATCCAATGGGAATATGTTTTTTTATTGAATGCATCATTGGATTCTTTGAAATATTAATAACACTTATGTTGTCACAAAAAATAGAAATAGGTTCGTCATATTTTACCTTGATATCTTTCAAATTTTTCTTCATCCAAAGCACTTGAGTAAAACATAATACAACTAAAATATATTATGCTTCAGTTGTAGAAAGTGATACTAAATTCTACTTTTTACTTAGCCATGATACTAAGCTATCACCAAGGAAGAAATCTCCTTCACTTGTACTTTTTCTATCATCCAAAAAATCTACCCAATCTGAATTTGTATAAGTAACTAAAGTGAAATATCTACCTATGGGATACCACAATCCATAATCTAATGTTCCCTTGATAAATCTGAATATTCTCTTCACCAACTAAACGTGACTATCTTTTGGAGCTGATTGATATCTTGCAACCATACCTACTACATGCATGATGTCTAGCCTCGATGTTGTCAAATATAAAAGACTACCAATCATAGATCTGTATAAAGATGGATCTACAATAGGTGAATCTTCACCTTTCTCACCTTATTTCCTATATATATTGGTGTCCCAACTGGTGCAAAATCCTTAAAACTAAATTTCTTTAGCATTTCCTTGGTATATTTACTTTGATATATGAAAATCCCTTTATTTGATTGAAATATTTGCAATCCTAAGAAAAATGGCAATTCTCTAAGCATAGACATCTCAAATTCTTTTTTTAAATTATCATAAAATTATTTTGTCATCTTTTCAATGTTTCCTCCAAAAATGATGTCATCAACATATACCACAGTAATCAATTGATGTTCACCTTCAATTTTGATGTAGAGATTATTGTCAGCAAATCCTCTCTTAAAACCTTGACCCTACAGGTACTTATCAAGTCTTGTATACCAAGCTTTGGGAGCTTGTTTCAATCTATATAGTGCTTTCTTCAATCTGCATACATGGCTACTAATATTTGAGAGAATAAATCCCTTAGGATACACAATGTAGACCTCTTCTTCTAGATTCCCATTTAGGAAGGCAGATTTGACATCCATCTAAAACACTTTGAAATTTTTAAACACTACATATGCAAGAAACATTATAATAGCCTCTAGCCTTGCCACTGGTGCAAAAGTTTCTTCAAAATCTATTCCCTCAATCTAAGCATACCCTTTACATACTAATCTTGCTTTATTCCTGGTCACTTCTCCATTTTCATTCAACTTATTTCTATAAAACCATTTTGTTCCTATCAAATTATGATATTTTGGTCTAAGTACTAATTCCCAAGTATCATTATTTTCTATCTTATTTAATTATTCATCCATTACCTTAACCCAATGCTTATCATGTCTAGCTTTAGAGAAAATTCTAGGCTAAATTTTGGATAACAAAGAGAAATTAACTTGCTCAAATTCACTTACCATCATTCTTCTGATGTAAATTCTTTCATATATGTCCCCGATGATGTCAATTTCACTATGATTTCTCTGAACATATTTGGATGGAGTTTTTGTGTCCTTTTTCTCCTTCTCATCTTCATCTGATTCTTCAAAATCTTCTTCTTTAATAATTTTAGAAATGTCTACTAGATCACTAATTCTTTATGTTCCATCTTCTTCTATCCTAACACTTGCAATTTCAACAATTTTCTTGGTTCTTTTGTTATAACATTTATAAGCTTTAATTTTTAAAGAATAACCAATAAATATACCTTCATCTACTCTTGATTCAAACTTACCAAGTTTTTTTTCGGTTCTCCTTATGAAGCATCTACTTCCAAAAACTTTGAAATAATCAATTATTGTTGGTTTGTCTTTCCATACATCATAAAGAGTCTTTTCACTATTGAATTTTAATAATTCTCTATTCTAATTATGCACTGCTATAGCAACTTCCTCTCTTCAATATTTATTTGGTATCTTGGATTCATTTAGCATTGTCCTCACCATCTCCTAAACTATTTTGTTTCTCCACTCAACTACTCTATTTTGTTGTGGAGTTCTAGTTGTTGAATAATGTCTCTTTATTCCATGGTCTTCACAAAACTCAATAAATTTATTTGACATGAATTCTCCTCCTTGATTTGATCTTATACACTTAATCTTTAAACTAGTTTTATTCTCAACTAATACTTTGAATTCTTTGAAATGTCTGAAAGCTTTTGATTTTTTCTTTATAAACATTACCCAAGTCATACGTGAAAAATCATCAATAATCAGCATGAAATATTTCTCACCTTGAGTAATTTGAGTTCTCATAGGTCCACATAGATCAGTGTGAATAAGCTCTAACATCTGAGTGGTCAAGTAATCTTTTATTTTGAATCACCCTCTAGCCTGCTTCCCATGCTGACAAGGTTCTCAAAGCATGTTGGATGGCTTTGTAATCTTTGGAAGATTTCTGACTACTTGCTTCTTTTTTATGTTGAAAATATTATCAAACATTATGTGCCCTGTTCTATTTTTCCATAGCCAAATTTCTTCAATTTGACTCAAACAACATCTTTGACCTTTGATGTTTGATAACTTATACAAATTATTGCCTGTTCTCTGAGTATCTGCAACCAACACATATAAATTTTTTCTCCTAATTTCAAAACCTTATACATAAAAATTTAGTGTGTGCCCCTAATCACATATTTGACATACACTCAAAAGATTATGCTTAAGACCTTCTACATACAAAACATTTTCAGTTTAGTTCTACTATTATCCAAACTTAGTGTACCTTTTTAGCAATTTTGGTAGTAGCATTGTCTTTGAATTTCACTATGCCATCATTGATTTTCTTCAAGGTTATGAACTTGATCTTGTCTCCTATCATGTTATTTGAACATCCACTATTAATGACCCATGGCTTTTCTTTATTTCTTGCATGCAAAGTTTTCTACACCAACATAGATTTTTCAGGTTGTTTCTTCTACCATGAACCTATTTGAACTTTCTTCTTGATGAATGGAGCCTTGAAAATCTTTTCCTTCTTGACTGACTTAAACATTCTTCTATAGTACCAGGCTATGTGTTTGAAGTTGTTACACTTGTAACATATTATGACCTCTTCATTAAAGCCAGATAGAGGAGAAAAAGAGTTATGGCTTCTACTTGACTCTGCATGACTTTTCTTCTCCTTATTTTTGAAATTGTTAGCCCTTTTTGACATTCTATTTTCTTATGATCATATCCATTACAATAAAAATAGTAACCATAAAAATAGGACCTATTTTTGTATCTCTGACCTGATTGCCTTTTGTAGCTCTATATATTCTAGCCTTCTTTGTTTGAGATGTCCTTTGTATTCTTAATTTTTTCCCTTTTTATTTCCTCTTTTGTAAGAGTTTCAGCATGGCTCTTTCCTTTTTCCTTGTATATGAAAGTAGTGGTCCCCCCTTTCTCCTTTTCAAATCTGATATCTATCTTATCTGACATTGATCTTTGAATTTCTAATATCTTATTCAAGATATTAATGTTATTCTCAAATTTTAAATCATTGGTTGCTCTATCATTGATTGCTTTATTTTTTTCTCAAGATCTACTTTTAAAGAAGCAATTTCAATAACATACCTTTCACATTATTTACTTACATTTTACAATTATGTCATTATATCTTCTTCATTCTTCTTAAATTCTTTATAGTGTGCTTGTAGATCTTCAATTATTTCCTTTAACTCCTTTTCATTTTTCTCGATCTGGAGTTTTAATCTTCGATTCTTCTCCTCAAGAGATTTTAACTCTTCTAAGTCATAAATGAGTTTTCCTTCTAGACTCACTTTGACTTCATCATGTTCTTCTTCTTGATCATCTGTAATTTTGCTTTCAAAGGCATATTCATGTATGGCCATGAATAGAATCTCTTCTTCTTCTAAACCACTGACTCCACTATCTTCAACTAAGCTAGGTTCTTTAGAATAAAAACTCTTATTCTCAAATCCCTTATTGAATTTTCCTTTGAAATTATTCTTGTATATAGACTTTCCTTCTTCATTATCACCATTACCCTTATCTAGGCACTTAGTTGGAAAATGTCCAATCTTTATACAATTAAAATATTTAAATTGTAATTTTGTTTGTTATTTACCTATGCCTTTTTTTGGCTTGCAAATGAATAGATCTCTTTTGTCATCTTCATTATCGCTAAAACTGTCACTTGATTCTTGAGTCTTAGCCTACTCTTTCTTTGATGTCTTGAAAGTAGCTTCTCCTTTTTAGGGTTTCTCTTATTCAATCTATATCTCATATGCCGTAACAATACCATGTAGTTCATCCATCTTTAGCTTGGTCAAATTCTTCATCTCTTCAATTGCCAAAACATTTGCATCATATCTCAATAGTAGAGATCTCAAAACTTTTTGAATCGCAATTGATTCTTCTAACTTTTCTCTAAGACCTTGAATTTGATTAACTATCTAATCAACCCACAAAAGATAACTTGCTATATTTTCTTCCTCTTCCATCTTCAAAATCTCATACTATCTTCTGAAAGTTTGAAGCTTAGCTTGTTGAACCTTTCCATCACCTTTGTAAATATTCTAAATTATTACCCAAGCTTCATGAGCAGATTTACATTGCATAACTTTAACAAATTATGATTCACATAAACCATATAAAATAGCATTTAAAGCCTTATCATTATTTTTACTTGCCTTCTTTTCTATTAGAGTAATTACAAGTGTCTGTGGCTTTTCATATTCCTCCACCACTACTTGCCAAATGTCAAATCCAAGGGACATCAAATAAGTCTTCATCCTTATGCTCCAAAAATAATAATTTGTCTCATCAAACCAAGCTGCCTTATTTGTAAAAAAACCTTCATGTGATCCAACCATCATGATTTCCTGATCTAGCTTCAAGCTGTAAAACTTTTTCCAAAGGAACCTGCTCTGATATCAATTTTTAAGCACAAAATATACTGAGAGGGGGTGTGAATCAGTATATTATATATCTTTTACTTAATCTAATTTCTTTTCTTTAAACACTTTATCACATATTCAAGATATGAAATAAAACTAAAATAATAATATGCACCACACAAGAGAGAGAAATACACCATATTTTTACGTGGAAACCCAAAGTGGGAAAAACCATGAAAAATAATCTCAATACTTAATCTAATTTCTTTTCTTTAAACACTTAATCACATATTCAATATATGAAATAAAACTAAAATAATAATATGCACCACACAAGAGAGAGAAAGACACCATATTTTTACGTGGAAACCCAAAGTGGGAAAAACCATGAAAAACAATCTCAAGTATATGAATGAGCACCAACTCAAAATACAAAGTTTCCAAGAACCAACTTGCAGGAGTAACAACCCCTTTGCTGAGTACTAACATAAAAATTATTTGGGAGCACCAACCCATAGGATCACCAACCCTTCTTGTGTATAAAACACAACTATCTCTCAATTTTGCTTACTCAACAACTAATATAACTCTACAACATCTCTTATTTTTCTCTCTTTGAAAAAAAATATAAACCATGCACTCTCTTGCATATCTCAAATGGATTATTAATCCTTTATTTATAGCTTTCCAAATGATATTTTTGCGTTAACCCTTTGTGACCCTTCAATCCTCATGGAAAATGGCACCAAACTTGCATGACCCTTTGTATCCTTGCATTTGAAAAGTTATATGGTGACCCTTCATAAGCAAAAGTGTTTTTTCCTTTTTTGTATTTATCCTAGTGGCTTTTCATATTCCTCAAAGTGTCCCTTCATGGAAAAATTTACCATAACCTCTTTTTTCTTCACATGGTGACTCTTGGAATTCCTCAAGATGACTCTTCATAAGAAAATGTGTCCCATTCCTCTTTTGTATTTACCTCGTGACTCTTTGACTTCTCCATGGGCCCTCTTTTGACTTATATGTAACCAAAAATATATTCATCAATATTAAATAAATATTAACACACATTAGCCAAGATATGAATATTAAAAACACCATTAAATGGGGTCTTTATCACCAATAATGCTAGACCTTTGACATCAATGATAATATTTCCAATAAAAGGCTAGTTAATGAGATCCAAAAGATGGATGTTGAGAGATGGTTAAGACATAAGTTGATTATGAAATGGAAATAAAGTAAATGAATACTAAGAAATAAGTGCTTGTCTTACTAAAATTTGATTACATGGGTGGTCAAAGTAGTTGACTTGTTGGTAGAATCTAGCTTGATTTTGACAGAGTAATGGTACCTAAAAACTTGGTGGAGCAGTAGTGATAAGTTAGATCTCTAATATGATTGTAAGATTGTTAGATTATTAATGATGATTGACTTGTAAAAAATAAACTCTTAGATGCATAAGCTCTTGATAACAATTGCATATTTCCCCTTTCACCTCTTTGCTCCTCTCTTCTTATAAATAAGGTGAGAGAGTTGTAACAAGGCATAAATTAGGCCTTCTAAATTTAACTCACACATGTAATGGCTCACAACAAGATTTATATGAGTTATTTTAAGAAAATAAAGGTGGGTGAGTTTATATGTTAGTGGTTGAGGAGGTAAACCCTGACCATCTATGGTCAAGGTGACCTTCGGTGGTCAACCTGACCATCGATAATCAAGGGTGAAAGGTAAAAATGAGTAAAAGGTTAGGTTAAGTTAGTTTAGCCAAACTAACTATGGGTAAGCTCTGTTATGGGTTGGAAGGTTAAATTGGTCCCAAGGTGATCAAAGGGTACTTTTAAACTCAAAATCATAGTGTGTGGATTTATAGTGTCTAAATTTTACCCCTTTTATTATGTAGCCTAGAATCAATGAGCTATAAAACAAAAACCAATGTTGGTCAATGGTCTAGTTGCCTCAAGTATGGGAGGAGGTGTTCCCCCTCAAACCTAGAGGTAATGAGGTAAAGTAGAATCAAGTGTGGGTTTGACAAGGTGGATGGTGGGTTGGGCACTAAGTCTCAAACAATCATACAAAGTGTGACAAAAGGTGTGATAGCTGAGATCATGTAAAGACTAGGTTTTCATAATTGAAAACAATAAATGTTAGTGCTAGAAAGATAAGTGACTAGTGTAATATGTGACTATAATTTAGGTTTGGAATTTGGGTACACCTAATAGTCTCCTAGAAAAGGTCAAAGGTAGGAAGTGCTCCCATGGAAAAAAATGGGTGAATTATCATGGGTATCCAAGGTCAAAAGTGTTCCCTAAAAGACATAATTAGGTCAAGTGTGAGGTGGCACAAGTTCAAGTCAACATGGTAATGTTTTAACTACAGTCAAAGGATTAGGTAAAGGGTGTCATAAGACATGTGCTAGATGGGCTGAAATGGACCAACAATGAATTGATGAGGTGGTCAGAGTGGGTGGAGAAAGTAATCTCTAAAGGTGGATAAAATTGGGTTGGTTTTTCTAAAGGAGGACCACCTAATCATCGATGATTAGGGTCCCCAAGGGTGACCATCAATGATCACCCTAACCATCGATAGTTATGGTGAAAAACTTAAAAATATATGGGGTAAAAGTGAATTTGAAATTAATTTTACTAATATGTTTTTTTTTACTATTGACTTTAAGCTTTGGGTGATTTATGCATTGAGTGGTAAAGGTGCTTTCTAAGTGTGTTCTTGATGAGGTGGACCATAGGGATCATTCAGGATGTAAGGAGCATATAGGCACAAATGAGGATGGGTGGGTCTATGCTTGACTCCATAATGGAGGTCATAAAATGAGGTATGGGGTGTCTTGATTTTGATACATTAGCATGATTTTGGTAATTGCATTGGGTTTAGATGTTGGGGTAGGGTGAAAATTTAGGTGTGGGTGACTATGCCTTAGGTAGGTTTTACATAGATTGACTTACCCATTGGCTTCATGTGATGGAGGGGTGATTTTTATAAATCAGGTGTAGGAGGAAACACTCATGACATTAAGTGCTTCAAGGGTGCACTAGGTGCATTAGTGATAGGAGATATCACCTAGAGGTCACACGTCTAGATTCTAATATCACCTGGTTATAGGAGGTAGGCACTCTCACTATAGAGATATAGATGGATACTTAGCATGTAAGATGGGGAGGTGGAGATGATTCCATTTGATAAGGTACATTGATATTTTGGCTTGGTATAAGGTATCCTAGGTCCATTCCCTAGGTATAAGAGAGAAGATTTAGAGATCATATTACCAGAGCCACATCCTATGCCTGCATTGCTAGAGGATGAGGAGCTACCAACTATGACACTAATAGATGATGTTAGGTTTGTAGATGGGTACATGGCATCGTACTATCCCATATATGCAATTATATAAATTGGAGGGGATGATGGAAGTGTGAGGCTGATGGTCATGGATCTAGTGAGCCATGATGGATAGGTAGGAGTAGCTTTAGCCACTACATAGTGACAGGTTTAGGTATTACAAGGGTAGATGGTGGATTGGTAGGTATAATATGTGGGTGGGCACTAAGATCTAGTGGTGCTTTAAGAGGTAGTGGTGCCCTTGGGGCATAGATATAAAAATATTATGATATATTGCATATCATATTAATTCCAGCATGTGAGATACTATAGAGAGATGTACATTTTGAGAGAGAGTCTTGTCTATCTAGATGTACACATTATCATGATTAGTTTACTCATGAATTTATATATGTTTGATCATTATTTATACTCATTTTCATGGTTTATGGTTCATGGTTTGTGTTTCATGGTTAATTATTATGATGTGATGTTTATGTTTCTTATGGATGTTGTTAGATGCTGATATAGACTTAGCTAGACATGAAATGGTTGTGATCTATGATTATGCTAAAATTTAATGAGTGTATACTAAATTATTTTAGACTTAGATATGTGGTGTAAAATGGTTGGTTGCTTTAATTACTTATGGATGTTGCAATGTTATGATTTGATTATGCTTGTGTTAATTTACAAATATGGTCATGCTTATTATTATGTTTTGATTATGGTTATGCTGGTTATTAATGTTTATTATAAAAAATAAGAGTTGATTAATTAACAACACTAGATGGGAGTATAAAGGATACCACCAAGAGACCAAATCCATAATGGAAATATCAACTAGTCACGATAGGATAAGAAGAAGGCATGATGCTTCTTCTTTGACAAGGACTAAAATAAAACCAAGGTTAGATAGGCTTAATGAGCATAAGACCTTTGAATGATTTGAATTAACATTCATTAGTTGGTTAAAAAGGTGTCTTGACCACATAATGTCAAGTACACGTAATAATCCCTTGCACATAGTGTAAAAGGGAGATGGGTGAAAATGGAACCATCTTACAAGACTAGCATGCCTCTTTTGTAGGTGTCCAAAGAATCAGTATAAACAAATATATGCCATATTGTATATATTGATCAATGCAGGAAGTCTACTTATGAAATTTGATTGTGACTTCCACATTTGTATGCTACTTAAGATCTGATTGCAACTTTCAATATTATTTTTCTTTTATTTTTATTGTGATATTGGGTCTTTTATTTTATTTTTGCAGATGAGAAGTTTATTGATGGGGGAAGCTTCCAAGAAATTACTATGATTTTGACAAATGATTTACTTAGCCATCCTTCAAGTGCGTGTTCTAAGTTTATGTTCTTTGTTTAATAATTTTGATACTATCCTTCAAGGCAGTAGTCTATCTTATATTTGATAATTTCAAATAAATTCTCAATATCTATCCTTTAAGGGAGTAATCTATGAATGCTAGGAATAACCCATGATTGCTAATAACAAGGATGGTATACTTTGATTGTTTTGATTTTTCTCAACATAGACTTGTTTATTTATGATAGATTAGTAGTTCACCTTTATGAAGTCAAAACTAAAAGCATAAGAAGATTGATTAGGTTTGAAAAGGTTCAAGTAACAATGATCATGGGAATCCATCCTAAAAAGGGGTGTAAAGTACCATGAGAACCATGCCATGGGTAGAGTTGTGATACCCATTATATAAGATCAAGCTATGATTATGGAAAATTATCACATGATTCAGTTTTAATATCTTACCCCTAAAATAGAGAGATGCAATGTGGGTAGATCGTAAGGGATGAGCTTAAGTTAAACAAAAATTGAACTTGATCCTTCTTATAAAAAAAATGGATGTAGATGTAAAACATTAAGGGGATTAGGTTTTAGGTGGACTTCGAGATAAGACAACTGATAAGCTCCTGATCCATATGTGTGGGTTATGATATAAGGTCCAATCCAATTGAAAGCAAACTTACCCTACTTGCTTCTCTCCATATTAGTGGCATGTTGATTTTACTTTAGGATGAGATCTTAGATATTGAATTATCACACTTTAAGGTGTTTATTATAAGCACATTTGACATGATATTGATATACATGAATATGGGTAAAGACTACTATATAATGCTCATTGAGTAGCTCAATCTGAGCTAAATGGTGCTGATGATAATCACTCTCAAAAATGAGATCTTGAAAATATATGCAAAGAGATGGGATTTGGGATTTGAGAGGCAAGACAACCTCCACTCCAAATATGAGAGAAAAAAGGGTATCACCCATATGGGTTCTAATGTTATTATGATATACCCATAATGTGAATGGGATCTACAAATACCAATCCCAACTAGATTCATTAACCATTTTAGTTAACATGTTATTAAGGGTTTTGTTAAAGGCCTCAGTCTATCCATTTGCTTGAGGGAGATAAGGAAAGGATAAGCTTAAATTAATGTTGAATGCATCACATAGACCCTAGACTTGCTTATTTTTAAAGGATTTACCATTGTTAGTTATAATCTTATGAGGAACACCAAAGTGGTAAATGATATGATGGTTGATAAAGTTGACAATCTTTTCTTCTTTGATCGAGACTAGAGGAATAACCTCTACCCACTTGGTAAAATACTAAATCATGGTGATGATATAATGGTGTCACTATGAGGAATGAGGGTTGATTTCACCAATGAGATATAAACCCCATTGTGAGGAGGTCTATAAATTGATGGAAACATGAAGACTATGGTTGGGTATGTGATGTAAATTGGTATGTTATTGACACTTAACACACCTTTTCACATAATCATAGTAGTCTTGGTTGAGGGTAGGCCAATAATATCCAAGATGAAGTATACACTTAGTTATAATGAGGCCACAAAAATGTTCTCCACAGATACCATCATGTGTTTCCTTAATAGCATGAGAGGCTTCATGACTATGTAAGCAATGGAAGAGGAGGCCATCAAAGCTACATTTATAAATGATACCTCCTAGTATGTTATAACATGAGATACTCTAAATAAATGTTCTTTGAGAATTCTTAGAGAGGTTAGAAGGCACTATGCCAAGGTTAATGTAGTTGAAGGTTTGTTGACACAAAAGGTTAGGTTGGGTCTCTTCCACATTAAAAATGGTGGGAAAATCTAGTTTGACATGGGAAGGTTACTTAAATCTGTGCATAATGATAGAAAACTTGGAGTTCAAGGGTGTAGATGAAATTTGAGAGGCAAGGGAAGCCATGGCATTGGTAAACTTATTAGTAGATCATAGGGTTGACTGGATGTGGTAGTGTTCAAATGATGCTAAGAGTTCATCAACTAGTTGTTTATATTATTGAAAAACATCATTATTACATTGGTAGGAGCCATTGATTTTATTGACCACAATTTAGGAGTCACCAAAGATATTGATCATATTGACTCCTGGGGCTAAGGCAGTTTGAGGGCCTATCACTAGGTCTTCATACTCAACCATGTTCTTTGTACATTCAAAATCAAGCTTGAAGGACAAAGGGAGAGGTTCACCATCAAAGGGGATAAATATGATACTATATCCCCCACCACATTGACATTTTTATCTATCAAATAACATGGTGACTTCATAGGTAAAATCCACTTGAGAGAGGATCATGATAGACTCATCAAGAAACTCAAGAGGATGAGGTTCATTATCTACTAAAGGTACCTCAACCGATTGGTTGGCAACTACTGAAGGAACTCAAGATTACACTTTGATAAGAGTATGAGCCACTAAGACATACATTGGTTTTGGTATGGCTTGGATTCCATGTACTTTAGTGGGTTGGTTTTGGTTATGATATAGGTTTTGTGGTTAAGAAGGTAGTGGCAAAGTTTGGTTTCCATGAAGACTAAAGCTAAGAAAAGATTTTTGGTATGGATGTATTGAGTCTTATACTCTAAAATGATGTAACTAATTTAGTATATATCTTGATCTCTATGTTTTTCATCATGGTGAGCCATCATTGCCCCTAGGGAATGGTCAGTACCAGAGATATAAAGGTAAAAGCATTGGTCATCCTTAGGAGAGGTAAGGATAGGTGGAAACAAAAGGTACTCTTTGAGTGAATCAAAATCCTTTTAACAATCACTATTCCACTTTAAAGATACATCCTTATTTCAATGGTGGTGGAGAGGTTAACATCAGTCTAAAAACTAGGAAATGAAGTGATGAATGGATTAGAGTTTTCCCTGTAAACTATGGAGCTGCTTAAGGTTGGTTGGAGGAAGCATGTATAGGATTACTTTGATCTTGGAGGAATCAAATTCAATTCCATGAAGGGAGATAATGAATCCAATAATCTTTCCTAACAAGACCCCAAAAATGTATTTCTTAGGGTTTAGGTGGATATGGTAGTGGATAAGGTGTTCAAAGATGATCTCAAGAATAGCCAAGTGATCTGTTTAGAGTTTAGATTTTTTGAGAAGGTTTTCAACATAGTCCTCTACAATATTATGGATAAGGTCATGGAAGATGTAAGTCATGGAACAATGGTAGGTTAAACCAATGTTATTTAGTCCAAAAGGCATGACTCTATAGAAAAAGGTTCCCCAAGGGGTGGTAAAGGTAGTTTTATGCTGATCTTCAAGAGAAATTAAGATCTGATTATAACCTAAGAACCCATCCATGAGAGATAACATCTCATGGTCAGATGTAAGATCAACTAGTTGTTTGATGCTTGATAGAGTAAATTCATCCTTGGGGAAAGTGAGATTGAGGTCATGAAGGTCCACACAAATGCATATTCCCCTTATGGATTTGGTGATAGGCAGAATATTTGAGACCCATTAGGGGTAGTCAGTGGGTTGAATGAAATTGATAGATAGGAGGTACTAAAGTTATTTAATGCGAAGGGTTATGTGAGGGTACATGCATCCAATATTTTTATTGATAGGCTTGGTATCATGGTTAGTGACTATGTTATGGGTAGTAATGGTAGGGTTAATCTTAGGCATGTTGTTATAAGACCAAGAAAAGGCTATGATCTAGTCTTAGAGGAAATAGGGGAAGTCTCAAAGTTCCTTGACATCCAGTGATTAGATAATTTTGACAATGTGGGGGTTATGTGGAGTACCCAAGTTGATATCCATGGTGGATTTGTTCAACATGGTCAAGGTCTTGAGAGGAAAGGATTTATGGATAGAGGAATATAGGGCACTAAGGTAGGTTAGGATAGATTCATCATCCTAACACTGAACAATGTTAATGGTAAGAGAGTCTTCTCCTATAATCTTAGGATGGATCAAAGGGATATTTATAGTTTCCCCATATTTTTGATAAGTCAGGGGTCCTAGGTTGATCATGTTGATGAAAAAAAGTTAGGTGGGATGATGTCATTATATTCACACGTAGGTGGTGGAGAGGTAGGTAAGGAGGGGGTATCTTCCTTGGTAATGCTAGTGGTAGGTGGTTTGGGTTGATTCTTATTGGGTAGGATGAAACCAAGACCATGATTCTCATGAGGTTTTTTGGTCTCAACGGTGACCAATTTATGTGGTCCATATTCATACCACCCAAGACCAAAGTTTTTCCAAGCATATCAATGGAGGTATGTCTTGACAAAGCTTAGTTTATTTAAGTAAGAGAAACTAGTAGTGAATGGTCGAGGTGGAAGACAAGTGGTAGAAGATCCAAGAAATTTGTCAAGTCTCCCATAAATAGAATAGGTCTGATGATCAAGATCTCTAAAGGGAATTATAGTTCTAACATTGGATTCATATCTTAGCTTGTTGGTGAGTTACCCATACTCATGAGGAGTAAGGAAAGTGTCAAGGGATAAAAGGTGATACTCCCCAAATGAAAATCAATTCTAAAGGGTTTATAATGGGGATTTGGTCTAAAGGGATAGAGGGACTAGTTGATGCCTCATCAAAGGTAGGAGATATCATATCCACTTTGGTATTTGAAGGTTAGGTTTTAGCTGTTGAGTGTGTATTGGATGGGGGTATGCGGACATCATTAAGGTGATAGGTCATGTTGCATGTCAAGAAAGGACTTGGGTCAGCTTGGATGGTGATGACCTAGCCTTCATACTCAGACTTAATGCAATGATGGAGGGTAGAGAGAGCATAATGCATGAAGAGAATCTAAGGTCATCCCAATAAGATGTTTTATTAAATTCACCTTCCAAAACATAGAAAATTTCAAGGAACCTATATGGTCCTACATGGATATGGAGGATGATAGTTCCCAAGATAGTGGCCATGGTATTGTTGAAGGAACAAAGAATAGCCAAAGATTTAGACACGACATTATCTATCAAGATGAGTTGGTTATAAGTGTGAGAGGATATGATGTTAATGATAGATCCCCCATACATCATGACTAATTTGATGTAGGTTTGGTTGATGTAATTATTAATAAAGAGAAGGGGATATGCATCCTTAGGGTGGATGGAAGGTATTTCCAAATCCTTGAAGGTAACAAGGTTGGAAATTTATAAAGCACTAACAAAGGCTGCTAGAGGTTGGGGGTCCTCATGTTAGTTCTTAATGTATTAATAAAACTCTACTAGTGCTTGGTGGTGATGGGGAGAGGTAGAGATCAGCTCATACAAGCTCATTTTTGTTGAGGTCTGGTGATGTTGCTTAAGGATAGCTCTCATAATGGATTTTCAGGGGTGAGATTGGGAGGCACATAAAATAGACACCATGGGTTTGGTGGAAGATGGAGATGGATAGATGTGGGTTGGTTAAGAGGTGGAAGATAGATACATCTATGGAATGGACACCTTGGCCTTCCTTTTGTCCTTTTACTATGATCTTTTGACCACATTGATAGTACATATAGAAGGAGAGGTTGAGCTAGAATATTAAATAGACTTGTCTTCACTCTTAGGTGAGAGTGAAGGAGTAGGTGAGCATTAGGTAGGTATGGTTATTGGTTAGATTGGTATGGGGATCATAGGAGGTTCATTTGTTAACATATCCTCCTCATTGTAAAGCTAGTGAATAATAGTTTGGAGAGTTTTTTAGTTCTCTATATCATGCTTAGGAGTCATATGATAAGAACACACATCGTAGTGATTGTAAAAAATGGGTTTTGAAAATAAAGGGTCAAAGGGCCTTATGGGTGCTAAGGATAATCAAGAGGATTCCAATATCTTGTGAAAAATGGTTGAATAGGATTTATCTAAAGGTGATAAGGGTTTAGTGATCTTGTCTTTGGTTTTCAAGGGAGAAGGTTATTTGGAAGTAGGTTTGGTAATAGGTGTTTTAGGTAGGGTTGTGTGCTTAGTTGATGACCTCAATTTAGGCAAGGAGGTGGATGATCTAGAGGTGTAAGATCACAAGGTAGGTAGCTTGGGTATTTTTGGCACAGTGAAAAGAGGTGCATTAAAAATCAACTATGAAGGTTTAACCAAAATAGGTGGTGAGGTTTTGGTAGAGGTGATTAGATTCTTTCTTAAGGTAGAGGGATGAGGCCCCAGAATGGAGGGCAAGGTTGAGGGAGGCAAAATTTGGGCCTTTTGGCCTTTTTGTGGTTTTACTTCTTTGGTTTCTTTGGTCTGGCATTTATTTTATAGTTCTAGTGAGGTGATCTCAACCTTCACTGAGGGGTGACTAAGGCTTGGTGTGGGGAAGGTGTCAAGGTTTTTTATTGGTTTGGTCAATTTATTTTGAGAAGCTGATTCAATTTCTTAGGGTTTAGGTGCCTTGTATGGTTGATGGATTGTTGGATTGGTAAAAAAAATTATTAGTTTGGTTGATAGGGTAGAATTTTAGATAGCATAAGTGGTGGGTTAGTATTCTAAAGGTATGGTTAGAGGTTCTTGATTGGTGATATAAGGTATCCATAATTTCTACTAGAAGGTGGCTTGATCTATGTTAGGGTTGAAGATAAATTCTAATTTTTGCACTAGTCTAGAGAATGGTTTGTAGGTTGGTTTAATTCCCTAAATGATAGACCTAAAAGATAGGCCCCTAGATGGAGACACGTGGATATAACCTCATCCTCTTATTTAATCAAAGGATGGAATTTTGAGATAGGTGGTTCCTCTATGGGAAGAGTAGACATGCGGGTTTCCTCCTTTAGAATTATTTTTTAAGGGGGAGTGGTTTACTTGGTAGTTTAAGGTGAAGGTGGGGTGGTAATGGTTGTTTGTTCTAGTATATCAGCTAAAAGAGGGGTTGAGGACTCCACTAGATCAACAAGTGGAGGTGGAGAAAATGGTACTTCCTTGGTTTAAGTTTTTAAAGGAAGGAAAGGTATGTCCACTATCTCAATAGGTAGTGGATGATTGAAAGGTTAGGTACTAGGTGGTTCAATAATGATTGCATCAACAACTATGTTAACTATATGGGTATCATGAAAAAACTCAACATTTTTTATCTCATTATTAGTACGATCATGGTTTGGGAAAGGTTGTATGAATATATTGAGGGCTTGGTTTGATGGTGCATTGGGGTTATCCAATTCAAGCTCTCCCTTATCAATGAGGGATTAGACAAGGCTCTTAAAGGTGTTGCACATACTAACATCATGCCCTATCACTTGGTGGAAGGCATATATCCTTCTCATTATACCAACTAGGTGTATCATGAGAAGAGTCAAATTATTGGGGTGGTTTGATAGGATGAAGTTAAATGTTGTTGGCTTTCAATAACTTCTCCAAGATGGACTCATAGGATTATCCAAGTGGAGTGAATTGCTTTTAGTTGTTCTAATTTTGGTTCCTTGGGTTTTGCTTTGAGGAAATAGAGGAATTAGATTGGTTGATAGAAGGTGGATGGATGGCTTTAAGGACTACCACATTTGTGGTTCTTTTGCTCTTGGTATTGGTATTCGACTAGTTGCTTGACTTGAAGGAAGAAGCCTCATTGGTTTTATAGGTTGAATTCTTATTTTTGAGCTTTATCTTACCTTCATTAATGGCTTGGTTCTCTAACTTATGCATCATAGTAAAGGTTTCATCAAAGTTTCAAAAAAATTGTACACTCAATGAAGAGGAGATATGTTTGGCACATGCCCAAGCAAAGAGCTC
Organism: Torreya grandis; assembly: GCA_037957365.1. Lineage (NCBI taxonomy): Eukaryota > Viridiplantae > Streptophyta > Pinopsida > Cupressales > Taxaceae > Torreya > Torreya grandis. The sequence goes on along the minus strand of JARHVA010008613.1, from coordinate 270,763 downwards.
TATGAGTTTGGGTTGAGGCAAGGAAAAGGAAAGATGGTTAATTAGGATCCTCCAATGAGCCACAAAATTAGCATTAGATTCATCCTTAAACTACCAAATAAAGTAGATGTTGGTGATAGAAAATTTATTAAAGATATTAATCAAAAAATGGTCCAAGAAGGTTTGAGCCAATTGGGTGAAGGAGAAAAGGGAGTGCTTGGGTATGGCACTATACCAATCCAATGCTAGGCCAACTAAATACATGGGGAAGGTAAATAGGAGAAGGGCATCATCATAGGTGATGAGATAACAAGCATGCATAAATTCCCTAAGGTAATTTTTGGGATCCTCCTTACTTTGAAATTTAGAGAACTTGGGAAGTTCCCATTAAGGAGGATATGGCCTAATAGGTATGGATGGATGGATGGGCTCATTATAGATTTGGTCATATGATAAGACATTATGAGCAACCATAATGGATGAATCTAAGGTGGTCATCTTATCCATAAACATATTCATTAGGTCCACTTGGGGTTATGCACTCAAAAGGTTGTAAGATGTATATTATTGGGGTCATTGGGAGACATACTAATAGTGGGTGAAAGGTTGGGAGGCTACCACATATTGGTAGGTAGATGTTAATGGTTTTGTGGAAGATACATAAGTATAGGTAGATGTGGGTGGTTGGGTAGTGGTTACATGCCTTTATATAGTATGGATGTATCCAAAGGTTGTTCCAAGGGGTGCTTCTTGGATAGGGGTGGTAGTTGGGTTGCTGACCGATGGAAGGGTGGTGACCCTTATACTAATCAGTTTCAAGGTATAGGGTATAGACACCATAATACTTTGAAGTAGAGTAGTGACTAATGGATTAGGGGTATCTGAAAGAAGGTTGGTGATGCTAGAGGTAGGAACTCCTATAGTGGAGGAGTGGTTACTAGGAGGAGAAGGTATAAGGGTATTGGTACTTTGGGTCGGTTGATTTTATATGGTAGTTTCAAAGGGGTTGTTGGTTGATGAGGAGGTTTAGGTAGTTAAGGGTTGAGTTGTGATCATATTAATGGAGGTACTCCCTAGGGGGTGGAGAGGCATGTCATAAGGTGGATCTATGGGTGGTGTTCAAGCTAGGATACGGTAAGATGTGGTTGTAAGATAATGTTTCAAGGCTACAAGATTATTGTCTAGGAAAATAGTAAAATTTGCATCTCCTTGAGGAACCTCCCTAGGGAAAGTAGGACTTCCCAAGGGGTGAGGAGAATCTACTAGTTCAAAAACATAGTCAATAGATGAATAGGTAGAATAGGTAAGTTGGATTGGTGATGGGTTTTACTCTGCAAGGTCTCTTCAATGCTAGTGAGTGAGAACCATATGAGAAAGGGGAGATAGAAAGCACAAATAGACTCATTACTCAAATAAAGAGAAGATAAGAAAATGATCAACGAGATCAAATCACACTCTAAAAGATATGTTAAGCCCTAAAGTTTTAATTAATCTCTCTTTTGTCTTATGCCTTAAGAAGATGTCTGGCTAAAATTGGTTTGTAGAGTAAGTACTAGAGAGGAAGTCTAAGGTTGATTAGGTTGTGTTTAGGCACTCAAAAAGAATATGTATTGGAATTAATACATGGCTTGGTATTTGGGTCTATCCACTCACTTCATACACTTTATAAATAAGGGTGTTGGGTTCTTAGCCAAATTATATTGATATCTAGAGTTAATACTCAACTAGAGAGTTGAGTTGGTCCTCCCCTTGGTAATGAACTCCAAGTAGGATCATTGAGAAAGGGTAAGGTTACTGCTAGGTGATGAAATCCTAGTCAAGCCTTGTCTTAAGTTTGTTTGATGTTTAATTGATGAAAGTGGTTTGGTTGAGTGTGTGCAACAAATAGAGAATCTACAATATATTACTTTGCTTTTAAGTTAATCTATGTGAACTAAACTTTCAAGCAGTAAATGTATGCACTTAATTTTAAGCCCAAAAGAAACTTTTGATTTTTTTAATGAGTATAGAATAGAGAAAGAATGAAAGAAAACAAGAACCCAAGTAATGACATAAGGGTCCCACTGGGCATGTCAAAATGTTTCAATAAATTCCTTGTTTATTATTGGAAAAGGAAGAAGAACAAACTAAGTATGGATGTGGTTTAAAAACCTATTTGATTATGCACAATTAGAATTAGAAGATTATGAAGAGATCTTCTTTGGATTGGGAGGATGACTTGTAGATAATAAATCACTAAAGTAAATTTGTTTTTTAGATAAATAGTTGAGTGGATTGCCTAGTGATAGCTAGACTCCATAAGTGAAAGCTTCCTCAAGGGCTGTCAATCGACACATTTTAAAACAAATAAGCATATAAATAGAATAGAAGACACTTGCATCAATAATCAAAAGGTATTTAAATTGAACAAAATAATGATTGCTTAAGAAAATAGACTATAAATTATTAGATTAGTGATAAACTAATTAATACTAGTGTTAGAGGGTTAGGGTCTACTTCATAAAATTAGACAAGGGTCTATAAATAGGCAGGAACACAAAAAATCAAATTTGATTAGGTATAGGTAGGTAAAATTAGATTGTTAGTTTTTTATACCATATTGACCATCAGTGGTTGGGTTAACTATAGGTGGTCAAGGTGACTGTAAGTGGTTGAGACAACCATCGATGGTTATTGTATATGGATTCGGGTTGGTAAAAAGTCTAGTTGATGAGATCCAAAAGATGGATTTTGAGAGATAGGTAAGACTTGGGTTGATTACAAAATGGAAATAAAGTAAATGAATACTAAGAAACAAGTAATTATCTTACTAGAAATTGATTGGGTGGGTGGTTGAGGTAGTTGACTTGTTGGTGGAATCTAGCTCAATTCTAATAGAGCAATGGTACTTGAAAACTTGGTGGAGAGGTGGTGATAATTTGGATCTCTAATATGATTTATAGATTTATAGATTGTTCATGATGACTGACCTATAAAAAAGAAACTTTCAGATGCACAATCTCTTGACAATAATTATGCCCCTTTCACCTCTTTGCTCCTCTTCTCTTATAAGCAAGGTGAGAGAGTTGCAACAAGGTGTAAACTAGGCCTTCTAAATTTAACTCATGCATGTAATGGCTCATAACAAGATTTAGATGAGTTATTTTTAAAAAATAAACATGGGTGAGTTTTCATATTAGTGGTTGAGGAGATGGACTCTAATCATTGATGGTTAGGGTGACCGTCAGTGGTCAACTTGACCATCGATGGTCAAGGGTGAAAGGTAAAAATGAGTAAAAGGTTAAGTTAAGTTAGTTTAGCCAAACTAATTAAATGTAAGATATATTAGGGTTTATAAGGTTAAATTGGTCTCAAAAGGGTCCCAAGGTAGTTAAGGGTTACTTCAACACTCAGAATCATGGTGTGTATATTTTTGGTGTCTACATAAGGTGAGATCAAGGTTTGACAAGGGAGAGGTTTATAACACATGAAAATAAAACTGACATGTACACACTATACCAAAATAATGAAATTATAAAGTAGTCTTGTATTCATCTTAATAGGTTATAATCTCCATCTTGGTAGAGTTTAGTCATGCCCAAGATAAGAATCAGAGGGATACATTTTTGGCTCAAATGTCTCTATATATAGCAAAAAAGGAGAAAGAGAGAGATGGGAATAATGCCTAAGAGAGTGGAGAAAGGATCCTATTCATTTGGTGGTAGTTCATTGGTTCCTTTCTATACACATGCCTTCCTTTAATCATGATTAATCCTTATCAACAAAATAACCTCCCTTTGTTCCTATAATCTGTGAGCTCCTTGTTAGGGTGTGGAGCTAAAAGCTTCACCTAAGGCAAATAGGGAGGTTTTTGGAGCTTGATAGTTGCCAGCATCGGTAGGCCAAAGCCAATGTTGGTCAGGGGATAGTGCAAGGGAAACCGACATCGGTAGGAGATCGGCCAGCATCGGTCACCTCCAGGAAGGCAGGGATCGACGTCAGTTTCCTGTGGTGGTCAGAACTGTTGTTGGCGAACAGTCAGTTAAGTAAACATGGAGTTTGCATGATAAAGACTAGTTCGAGTCTTTGAGCCACTTGTCTAATTATTGTATGCATGAGATCTATATAATAGACTCATGGGCTGTATTGTTAAGTGTTGAACTTGTAGAACCCAAGTGTGGAGCTTGGAGAGTTCTTCCCATGGTGGAATCAAGTAGGATTCTCCATGTATGTAAGATCAAGTTTGATATGCAGGGTGTTGTAGGATCATGGTGGAGATCTACATGTGATAAGTAAGATTAGGTTGGTCTGTAGGGATGTGTGTATGCGAGGGTCAGAACAGGATCGGCGGGGGAGCAAGATCAAGGTGACAGCAATACATAAGGAGCAGGATCATGGTGAGATCTACTTGGAGTACCAATTCGTACTCGATTGTATAGGGGTACAATGAGGTGAAAAATAGCTTGTGTTAGTTGTTAGTTGTGACCTATGAGAGAAGATCACTCAGGTGGGAAGATTACTTAGAGCCCTTGAGGAGGAAGCCTCACAGAGGTGGAAGAAGAGTGTGATCTCTTTATTGTAATTTCCTTTGTAATGAGTTGAATACAATTGTGTGTTGCCTCTCATATTCTGTGTGTTTTCTCATTGATAGTTATTTGTTCTTCTAGTTATTTCTACAATCTTAAGTTGCTTATACAATGGTAATCATGTGTGCTCTTAATTCTGACAAGTTGTGTCAGATCTTTGGGGAACTTAGGTCCTATCAAATGGTATCAGAGTGAGGTTGGATGTTCTCAGAGCGAGTTTGACTAATAGATGCCCAGATCTGGTTAGTGGTTTGTTGATTACAGGTCATTCACAAGGTTTCTAATTGAGTGGGAGTATAGCAACGGTAGAAGAAGGTAAGCTGAGGATGAAGAAAGTCAAGCACAGGATTAACACCACAAGGAGTGTGGTGGGTTATCTTCAAGTGGGAGCTTGAAGAGGAATACAAGCCAGGATGCAGATTAGATAGAGTACTGGTTTAGGTACAGGTGCAGTTTTTTATCTCCAAGTGGGAGATTGTTAGGGTGTGGAGCTAAAAGCTTCACCTAAGGCAAATAGGGATGTTTTTAGAGCTTGATAGTCACCGACATCGGTAGGCCAAAACCAACGTTGGTCAGGGGATAGTGCAAGGTAAACTGACATTGGTAGGAGATCGGCTGGCATCGGTCACCTCCAGGAAGGCAGGGATCGACATCAGTCACCTGTGGCAGTCAGAACTGCTGTTGATGAATAGTCAGTTAAGTGAACGTGGAGTTTGCATGATAAAGACCAGTTTGAGTCTTTGAGCCACTTGTCTAATTATTATATGCATGAGATCTATATAATAGACTCATGGGCTGTATTGTTAAGTGTTGAACTTGTAGAACCCAAGTGTGGAGCTTGGAGAGTTCTTCCCATGGTGGAATCAAGTAGGATTCCCCATGTATGTAAGATCAAGTTTGATATGCAGGGTGTTGTAGGATCATGGTGGAGATCTACATGTGATAAGTAAGATTAGGTTGGTCTGTAGGGATGTGTGTATGCAAGGGTCAGAACAGGATTGGCGGGGGAGCAAGATCAAGGTGATAGCAATACATAAGGAGCAGGATCATGGTGAGATCTACTTGGAGTACTGATTCGTACTCGATTGTATAGGGGTACAATGAGGTGAACAACAGCTTGTGTTAGTTGTTATTTGTGACCTATGAGAGAAGATCACTCAGGTGGGAAGATTACTTAGAGCCCTTGAGGAGGAAGCCTCATAGAGGTGGAAGAAGAGTGTGATCTTTTTATTGTAATTTCCTTTGTAATGAGTTGAATACAATTGTGTGTTGCCTCTCATATTCTGTGTGTTTTCTCATTAATAGTTATTTGTTCTTCTGGTTATTTCCACAATCTTAAGTTGCTTATACAATGGTAATCATGTGTGCTCTTAATTCTGACAAGTTGTGTCAGAGCTTTGGGGAACTTAGGTCCTATCACTCCTCTCATTGGTTGAGAGATCCCACTAGAAGACAAGTGTTTGTTATGTATGATGACAAAGTATATTTGAGTATAATCAATGCTCTTACCTTCTTCTCCAACTACCTATTCACCACCTTGGGACCCTAAGCCCACTTGACTTCCTTATGAAGATCAAATCCTTAAATCTTAAAACTGATAGAGCCATGCCATGAATGGTGGTTGGTACTTGCTTTGTCAATGATAGAGTCACGTAGATAGACGAGACCCTTTACATTAATCACATATCTTCTTTCTTTCCATATCCATATCATAGCTCTATTCTATAGATATAAAACTATTATAAGATTATTAGTTTTCTTATAGTCTTTATGTTGATACAAACCTATAGACTACATAGCCTCTTTCTTGATCCAAATAGGTCCAAATAGACACATTATGTCATTGCAAAAATTGACAATTCACCATATACATGGATCTTTCTTTTAACATTGGTGAAAATAGTCACAAAATGAACCCTACATGCTATAAAATTTTGAACCAAAGGTCCATATTAAGCTTTAAATCCATCCTTTTATATTCTTGATCACCTTGGCTACATCACTATGTCTTTTTCATGGCATTTGATTTAGCTTCAATGGAAGTATGTTCCATTTAAAAATATTGCCTTGGTTCGAACTTGGTCATGTGTTCAATCTCTAGGAAGTACCTTTGCTTCTTGACCTTTAATTTCATTAGTTATCAATACTAAATCAAGCCAATCAAATTATACCAAACTATATTTTCTCTCATTAGTCCCATAGATCCCTTCTATTATATATTGACTCTTTGACCTCCTACACACCGTATATCTCCTTGGTATGAATGAATGTGGTCCATTGATTTAGATCATCTGACTCCTTTGACATGTTGACTCAAGCTCACACCATTAGATCAAGATGTAGGAAAGAATTTGGACTATCATATTTGCCTATACCCACCATTTGAACTCAAATGGATAATTCATGAGACCCAACTTTGAAATCTACGTTCCCATATTTGACATTCACATGAATGTTTTTTTACATTCACATGACCATCACTAAGATTTTTGAACCCCAACAGTTATTTATCATGTTTCAATTTAACATCTACATACCCATCATTTGACATTTGCATATCCATCAATGACATCTATATGACTATAAAATTTTGGACCCCAATAGATAAATAATAAGCTTTATTTTTGTGTTTGTGTGAACACTCTATTCTATAGGTTTAACTTTAAATGGTTATAACTTGAGCTAGAGAATTATCTAAGGCATGAAACTTTCAAAGGATGATCTTGGCATATATAACTTCATGGTAATACAATCCTTTGGCTTTTGGGGATTTCCTAAGTGAATATAAAAATGTTCAAACAAGTTGGTCCATTCTTTTTTGAAAGATGTCTTGGTGATGGCCTGATCTTTAAACTTTACCAAATTCATCTTTTCATCAATATTTCAAAGTTATAATGGATTCTTAAATTTTTTGAAACCTATCTCATGTTCTTAAATGCTTTAATCATTATTAAAACCTATTGGTATTTAAACTTTACAACCTTAGACCCCTTTGTTAAGCCTTTTGATCCATTGCTTCATTAGGAACTTTTTTCATCCTCTTTATCTAGGTAAAAGCCTAGTATGTTTGCCAAAATGGCTAACATTTTTAGTAACTAGTAGGGAAGCAAGCCCGCTATGATTGGAGAACCTATGTTAGTTGTTTTATGTAGTCTATTGGCCATGAAATCTCTAATTGGGTCCAACATATTGACCTAGATCCAATACTAGTCACTAGTCTTTTTCTAACCCCTCTTGAAACAAACAAAGGATCAAGAAAATAACAAAACAAGATAAAGTGCCCAAGTCACTTATTGAATGGAAACTAACCTAAATAGAGCAAGGACAACAAACAAATGTTATATAAACTACACTTGGAGGAATTTTTAACAACTACCCTAATATATATAGCTTAAAACTGTGTACATTTCCTCTTGGATCAAAAGGAAAGTTTGAAAACCTTCTTACATCATGGGATGAGGAATTTAATGAGGAATGCAACTACTAACCCTTGGTATTGATGCCTACTTCTTTTTTTTACATCTATCAACTTCTTTAGCATGATGTTTAATGAGAACCAAGTAGCTCCAAATAGTTTAGCTATGTGCATCCAAACAATCTTAACTTCTTTATATGGATCCTCAACTATGACCTCCAATGGTGATCCAGTAGGACATACCTTCTTGGTTTCCATGGTGTCCTCAATAAGATTGATCTTATTCTTATCTGAAATTTATTCAAGCTCATCCAAGAGATCTACATAATCCATCAAATCGTGGACCTTATCCTCCATGGGAAACTCTTTATCCACATTCTCAAGTACTTGATCTTCAACTTGGAAAAATTATTCAAGCTCTTGAAAGAGCTTCATTTGCAACTTCTAATCATATTTTTGGTCTTCACTTTGATCAAATTACATAAGATTAGTTTGATGGGTATCTTAATCTTCTCAATAAGAGACATCTCAAACTCATCTATGACTCCCATTTGTACCAACCTCTCCTAGGGGTCTCTCACATCAAGAATAGCCTTCTCATTCTACTTTGGTATCCCTAGAGTAGCAATATATTCTTGAAGCTCCAAAAAATTAATGAAATACTCATATGAATATTCCACTTATTGTACTATCTCATCATCCAATTCTTCCATCTTAAGTTCATCAATCTCACTCATGCAATCATGGTATAACTTTTACCAATGGTATTCTTCTTCAAGAATGCTCTCTACCTTAGTAATGATTCTATGTAAGTTTTATTCATGGCTACCTTCCAAATAAAGATGAGATTGTACTTGATTTATATCAGCTACCAAAAGATCTTCTTCCAACTCTTGATTTTGGACAACTGATATGTGATCAATAGGTTTTTGAGAAATAACCTCTTGATACACATCTAATACTTCTTCCCATTGGATCTCATCTCCAACTTGCACTTGCTCCTACAACTCATCTTCTTTGACATTATGAAAGACTGAAACATGCTCTCTCTTTCCAAGTGGTGTCCCAATAATGATATTCTCTTTTGACTCTAATAATCCATCATTATTAGTTATGATTTCAACATGGATTTCATTTATTACCTCTTTAAGGAGTGGCATAGGATATTCTTGGGATGACTCCAAGAGAGATGATATATATGTGACACCTCCTTGGTGCAATTGCTATTCTTTGACAAACATGTCATCTTCCTTATTTTACATACTACTCTAGATGGATTTACAAGATGGAAATGACCTAGATTCTTGAGGAGGGAGGGATGGGAATTGAGTATCTTTGGTTTTTCTTGAATGTATGACCTAAATCCAAGATGGAAAATCTAGAGATTTTTTTTTATACTTTTGATTTTGGTTCTCCTCATTCCTTGTCTTCAATTCTAACTCTTTTATTTGCCTCATTATATTCTTTTGGAATAGATTCTCTTTAAGGTGGTCAGTGGCTTCATAAAAATAAGGAACATAAGAAGACTCTTGAGGAGGGATGAAAGAGGTTTGCATAGGTAATGATCCTCCTTTTACTTGGGATTTTAAATATATATTTATCTCACTTTTCCCACCCCATGAATTCAACACTTAATTATATCTTGGGAAATTAAAGGACTTTTTAAGCAGCTATTGAGTAAGTATGGAGTCTTGGATCTCAATATCAAGTTGTTCTACAATAATCTCCTTCTTTCTTTGATAGCTTTCTTGCATTGATTTCCAAGAAGGAAAGGTCTAAGAAACATATGAAAAACTTGGAATGCTCAAGGGGTCAATTGGAATGGTCTCTTAGTGAGGAATGGGTGGCACATAAAAAGGCTAAGGTGGTGTATATGAAGGCACATAATATTGGCAGGGTTAGACATACTACTCATCAAGGCCTTTTAGCCTATCCTCAATGCTTTGAATGTAACCAGCTACATCCATCATCTCACCTATGAGATTGTTCCAATTTTCTCTCTCAACAAGTGGCCATTCATATTTCACTTATTGCAATTACTCTCTTACATAATAGATCTAGTGAGTAGGGACATATTGGCCATAATAATTTTTTGAGAAAAATTATAGTTCATTATTTTCAAGGCTTACTAAAGTTCACTTAAGTGCTAATATGGATGGATCATGATAGGGTTGGTAAGGAGAAATTTTATTATGGAATTATTGTCCATATGGAGGATCAGGGTCATACTCTTGAATGTATGACTAACATAAGTCCTCATATTATTGGTGAGTATCATGAGGAAGGTAAGATCCATTCCCTTGATAATAAGGATCATGATAAACTTGGCAAGGATCCTCATATATTTGAAAAAAATATTGGTAGGGTAAATAGGCATTATATGGATCATGAGGACCAAATTGGGGATACTGATAAGTAGGTAGATAAAAGGGATATTCAATATAGATATTCATATGAACCTCATATGTCAAATGAGATGCAATAACTAATTGAAATATTTAAAGAGACATACCCAATCTACTCATAACCAAAATATTTGATTCATAGTCATCATCAGTGCTAAATACTTGCTTCTAAAATCTAATAAGAATAAAGACACACCAATATCTTCCCACTCTTTTGGACCTTAGTCCCACTGGGTGTGCAAAAACTGTTGCGGGTCTAGATTGTACCCTAGCTAAATAAGGGGATTATTTAGGTCCTCTTATATAAATATATTCTAACATGGGAATGACCCCAAGCTATGGGTATCTTATAATTGGGTCACACCTCTAAGATTTTTAATGAGGCTACCTCTTCTGATGCATAATTTTAGTTCATTTCCACTACTAAGACATATTAATGACCAAGTATAAGGAAGAGAGATAACTTGAAATGGAAACCTAAGCTAACAATGGTGATGCACCTAAAATATGGTTGATCTAATCTATTTGAACCTTTAAAACATTAATTAAAAAATTAAAATATTATATCTATGACTCTAAATATCTATCATACATCATTATTTCATGCAAAATTTTACCAAATGATCAAAAGTTGAGGGAAGTGATAGAGAGGTCTAATGCAAGACACTAACCAGTCAAAGCATCCACATGAAAGCTATGATCAAAATATATTTGAACACTAAACATGACCTACATAATAAGATAAACTAGTAATAAGGTGAGATCTACACACTATACCAAAACAATGAAATCAGAAAGTAGTCTTGTATTCATCTCAAAAGGTTACAAGCTCCATCTTGGTAGATTTTAGTCATGCCTAAGAGAGGGATCAAAGGGATACATTTTTATCTATAATTCCTCTATATATAACAAAAAAGGAGAAAAAGAGAGATGGGAACAATGCCTATGAGAGTGGAGAAAGGATCATAGTCATGTGGTGGTAGCTCATTGGTTCCTTTCTATATGCTTACCTTCATTCAATCAATATTAATCCTTATCAACAACCTAACCTCCTTTTGTTCTTATAATCTACAAGCTCTTATCATTGGTTGAGAGATCCCACTAGAAGACAAGGGTTTCTTATACATGATGATAAATTCTATTTGAGTGGAATCAATTCTCTTAGCTACTTATCCAACTACCTATTCACCACCTTTGGACCCTAAGCCACTTGAATTTCTCATGAGGATCAAATATTTGAATCTTGAAACTAATAGAGCCATGCCATGAATATCAGTTGGTACCCACTTTGTTGATGATAGAGAAACATGGATAGATAAGACCCTTTGCATTAATCACATATCTACTTCCTTTCTATATTTAGATCATAGGTCTATTTTATAGATGGAAAACCAATCTAAGATTATTGGTTTTCCTATAGTATTTACATTGGTGTAGACCTATAGACTACATAGCCTCTTTCTTGATCTAAATAGATCTAAATAGACACATTATGCCATTGTAAGAACCATGAATTCACCATATACATGGATATTTATTTTAATAATGGTGAACATAGTCACATAATGAATCTTTCACACCATAAAATGTTGAACCAGAGGTCCATATTAAGCTTTAATGGCATCCCTTTAGGTTATTGATCACCTTGGCTACACACTATGTCTTTTTCATGGCATTCAATCAAGATTTAATGGCAGCATATTCCCTTTGAAAATCTTGCCCTTATTTGAGATTGGCCATGTCTTCGATCTCTAAGAATTCCCTTAGCTTCTCGAGCTTTAATTTCATTGGTCATACATACCAGCTTGGGATAATCAAATTACATCAAAATATCCTTACTCTCATTGGTACCATAGACCTTTGTTATCAAATATTGACTCTTTGACCTCATATGTATTGTAGATCTCCTTGGTATAAATGAATGTGGTGCATTGATTTAGATCCTCTAACTCCTTTGAAATGTTGAATGAAGCTCACACTATTAGATAAAGATGTATGAAAGAATGTGGACTCTCAAATTTTATTATACCACCATTTGAACTCAAATGGCTAATTCATTAGACTTAACTTTGATGTTTGCATGCATGTATTTGACATTCATGTGAATGTTTTTGATGCATGACCATCATTAAGATTTTTGAACCCCAAAAATTATTTTCTATGTTTAAATTTGATGTCATTACACTTGTCATTTGAAATTTACATGACTATTAATTATGTCTACATGATTTTCAAATTTTGGAACCCAATAGATAAATGCTGAGCTTTATTTTTACATCTATGTGAACATTCCATTCTATAGGTTCAACTTTGAACACTTATAACTTGAGATAGAGAATTTTCCAAGGCATGAAATTTTTAGAGGGTGATTTTGGTACAAATAAATTCATGGTGAAGAAATCCTTTGGCATGTGGGATATTCCTAAGTGAAGATTAAAAAATGCTCAAAAAAGTTCATCTATTCATTTTTAGAAGACATCTTAGTGACAGTCTAGTCCTTAAACTTCACCAAATTCATCCTTTGATAAATTTTTCAAAATTATGATGGATTCTTAAGACTATGCAACCTGGTTCATGCTCTTAAATAATTGAATCATTATGAGAACCTGTTAGTCTTTAAAATTTTCAACCTTATACCCCTTTGTTAAGCCTTTTGATCCACTACTTCATCAGGAACTTTCTCATCCTCTCTATCTAGGTTAAAGCTTGGTATGTGAGCCAAAATGGCCAACATGTCCACCAATTTAATACCAACACCTGATCTATGCTTAGATCTTACACTGTCAAAGTTTAAGGTCTACAAATAGGAAGGTCCATGGACTTATAGTTCTTGCACTTCATGTTTTGTAGTAATGGTATAGATCTCAACGTTAGGAGATTTATAACTTATTCACTTTATATTATATTCTATAATCAAGTGTTTCATTCTTGGCTCTTAATCTATTTGAATTTGGTTTGAAGTACCTCTCCATGTTAACCAAATGTGAGAGAAGTATGTTTTCACATACCCGTTCAATGTCTTGGACCAATCTCTACTAAGGAAGAATTTGTATCCTTATATAATATCTACTACCAATATGTTGATCATCATTTGTACACATGGTTTAGATGATACTTAGATCCGTACATCATTCAACTCTCCTAATATAGGGACCATAGTTTTTTCTAATTTGTGAAACCATTTTCTTAGATGGATTTAGGGTTAAACCCAACTTATGTAAAATTGAAGTAGGCATCACCATGGTTAAATCTCCAAATTTGACTAAACAATTGTGGATGTTCTTTCCAAATTCTTGAATGGTGAATAAGAAATGTGTAACTTTAAGTTGACTCTTATATACGACATTGGTGTGAGTAGACTTTGTCTTCTCAATATTTTTTTTCACTATGATAGACTTCTATAGGATCTCTTTTTGTCCTATAATCTAAGCTAATTCATGAAGAGTAATGTTGGATTTAATCTTCTTCATGTAATCAACAATGTTGTACCCTTTTTTCCTTGATCTTCATTATTTTAGAGCTATTTATTCCCTTTAGGGGGAAGCAGATTGTTTTTATATCTTAGATTCAATGGAGTTTTAATGTTGTTCAGATAAATAGATGTCATGAAGGGATGATTATTCCTTAGATTATAATTTCCCTTTTATTATTTTTAGAAATCCTACACTTCATTAGATTTATCTTCTAGTTTATTGTCATCTTCTTCTAGGAAGAAAGATTCATGTGTTTCAAATACCATTGTTGTGTTTGAAGAGATAACTTCTATATGGAACTCTAGTGGATTATTCATCAATTCTTGTCTTACCATATCTATCTGGAAGATATCAAATGCTACATAGAACTCCACGCATTCAAGTTTACTATGTTGTGATATATTATAAATTTTAAACTAATTGGGTACATCTATTTATATTATATTTATCTCTAGAAACTTGTTGGGTTATTACTTTGAATTATTAGTAGGCCTATTGAAGGGCATGTTTTATTTTTGAAACCTAATATTTTGTTTCTTATTCTATCAAATGGTGTTGACCATCTTCCTCTACATATTCATGAAGTCATTATTTAGCTTCTAGACCATTCTTTAGATAAAATTTATTTTCTTTGGTGAAATTAGTTCCTTAATAAAACTACAACATTAGATGGTATTTAATATTGATTTTATTGATGATTGTTCATTTTTACTAATTTATTAATATAACTATAGTTCTTATTAGGCACTTACTATATCAGAGGAGGCAGTGTATATATTTGATTCTAACTGAAAGTATGGACATTTTTATTGACGTGATGGACTGGATTCAAAGTTGGAAAACCAACATTGATATTAAAATTATTGGGTATTTAAGGGTTAAATTATCTATCAATTTTGATATCCTCTTCATATGCTAAAGCTATAGTGGTGGAAGTAATAACTCTTCATAAAAACATCATAATGATTTGTTTTAGGGAAATTCTATACATCTTTAATGCTAATGGTCCATCTAACCTTTACTTTGGGTTAAGCCAAGTGTACATCTTTTGCAATATAGTGTTGAAATCCTAAATTGGCTCATTAGGCTCCATTTTCATACTACTAAAAGTTTGATATACTAGTTTAGGGCTAGTAACTTATCTAAATTGGGCAAGAAATGTGTTTTGACATGAATTTTAGGAAGTGATTGAGTTATCTTAAAGGTTGATATACACTCATAGGTAGCATCTTGCAAGGTAAATGGGAAAATCTTGCATGTAACATATTCATTAGTGATATTTATTAATATTAATGCAACCTTGAAAGACCCAATGTGCTTAATAGTTCTTCCTCCTAAATGGGAGAAATAAGGTAGATATTTATCTAGGTTTCTAGGAAAATTATGCACATCCCCTAGGACAACAATGAAATATCTAACTAACCAATGATGTTTTTGGGCCATAGGATGATTAATATGATGGATATTCCAAACTGGAGATAGTACTCTAGCCCTTGGTATATTGGGAACAATTAGTACATATATAGGTCTTTAATATGTTGATAAGGTTTAAACTAATAGACTAGTTTGGGCCCTAGACCTTTTTAACTCTCTAGGTGTCTCCAATGTAAATAAATATAGGGGGTAACTTCTTACTATATTAGGCATGCAAGTGTCCCTCCTTTTAGCACCAAATTTTTCTTTCTATTGATATAGGTCTTGTGCACCAACCAAAGTTTAGACAAGGTAGCCTCTAAGATTTAGGATCTAAATGAAGGTAAACTCCACTCCAAGGTACAAGATATAGGTATGGGTTAAACAACCTTGTGATGAAATAGCAAGTAGAGCATGCCGGTTGTTAACCAAGCTTGCTTGTAGTGAAATGAATCCTAGTAGAGAAATCAAACCTAAGTGGATGATATAGATGGGTGATATTTAATATAGAGTGGGTTTATCTCAATCAAAAAAAATTCAAAATGAGGGAAGGGTAGAGTATAAAATAAGGTTATGTGACCTGAAAGGGTCACATCCTAGGTTAGTTTCTTAGTGGATAAATACTCTCAAAACTAGTGCTTATTGCTTGTAGTTATTGCACACTTACAAGTAAACTCAATTATGAATTCTAGGGAGTTATATAGGAAAATTTATGGTCTCAGATGAAGGTTGCTTCCTTTAGAGTTGTTCATGTACACCCTTAATGGGATGGTTATAGTTTATACCAACAAGGCATCTAAGATAGTTGTGTAACTATTGGAAAACAAATTTGTTAGGGGAATAAATTAGACTTTGAGTTAGTAGTGTGGGAACTAAGTCCTTACATTAGTTAACAACATAAGACAAAGTCCCTCTCCTATTAGTATACATAGCTACCTTTATTGAAATCCAAAAAGAGAAAAATAAGGAAAAATCTATTTACAACAAAAAAGTTTTCTATGGGGAGTTCATACTTTTAACTTGAAAGTATAGAAAGGAGATAGAAAGGAAATGAGGGGAATGAATGGAATAATAAAAATAAAGGAAAGATAAAGGAAATGAATAAGTGAGATTATGATTATTATAGTAATTTAAACATAGAAACTACTATGATAACCCTAGGAGAAATAAAAGACAACTCTAGGTAGCTAAATGTAGAAACTTACAAAAATAGTCCAAGAAGGGGGAAACAATGTGTGCATAGAAATATCTCTCATTCTATGGGTGGTAAAGAGATAATTACACCCTTAGGAGTGCAAAACATACACTAAGACAATTTTATAATACTAATAGTAGACCAAAAAGAACCATCCCATATTTATCTATAAAAGATAATTAAAATACTACTTCAATCCCACCAAGATTTCACTTTCATATAAACAACACAAGAAGATTCTAAAAGAAATGCTTAATGTGAAATTTCCATTATCTGATAATTCGATAATGATTATGAATATGAATTGAAAGTATAGATATATAAATACGTGAATCATAACAAAGATATAACTCATGAATAAAATTTAAATACAAAGCTTACTAAATCCGCTAGTTTTGATCATTATTGAGTTGATAGCAAAACTTAGCTCTTCAGAAAAAATATCGATATAGTCTCACTACCAAAAATTCCCTTTAAAATGAGCCTTATTTCCATATATATAGTGTGGGGAGGTGGTTACAATACATAACCACCTTTTCTACATTTTAGAAGGTAAAAAAATGAGTTTACAAAAACGCACCACTTAAGTGGTGTAAAAGTGCATTCATGTAATTGCACCACATGTAAAAGTGAAACTATAATTTAAAAAGTTGGCATAGTGTATTTGCATGACTTATGTTTGTGATTTTTCACTTACATAATTTATGACTATAAATTGCAAAATAATATTCAGCATTTTTATAAAAAGACCAAAAAAATTTAACACAGCATATTTGCCTTCATTTTCAGCATGTGGGAATGTCCACCCAAAGTGGTCTTCATTATCTTTTTCTTTGTAGAGTTTTATTTCATGGACGATATACTAATATCATCATCCATCCTATATTACTTTAACATTTTATAAAAATTAGATGCCTGAGAACATGTAAATGATATGTAAAGGTGGTATCTCTTGAGCTCAGCATAGTATTCATGTGTCTTGTCCCCATTTGACCAAATGTCTCAATAAAATTGATTTAATTTGATTAGTCATTATCCCATTCATATGGTACAAATTGGTATATTAATTACAAAGGTTGTAAATTTAGATTTATAATTATCAATTGCATTTTTTTATTTAATGTTGTGCTTGTTTTATGTCTTGTAACCTTATTAAACTCTACCTTCATTTCTATACATTATCCATACACCTATCACCTGGAGCTTTCAATTTTTCCACTTCCACATTAATCTTTTGAAAAACTAACTCAATGAAATTATGTGTATAATCACCAACGCTTCCAATCCATAATTTCACCTGTATAAATTCATTTTGGTTCCTTTTCAACACCACCTAAAAAGTTTCAATTTCTTGCTTAATTACCATTCTTGGTTTTAACTTCTTGGTTAATCAATTACTCCACATCTATAAAATGGACCTTTCTAACAAGTGAAAATGATCTAAAATATGATCTCACAAAATTTTGTATTTTGATTTTAAAATCCTACTTTTTCTCTTTATATTTTTATTTTAGGCCTAAAACAAGAATATTACAATCTGCCAATTCCATTTTTGTTTCCTCCTTGGATTTTATTGTATGATGGAAATTTTAACAAATAAGAAATAAAAAAAATTCAAATCAAGAACAATTTTATCTTAATTTTATTTTCTTTCTCCTCCCCAATTCTATACATTTCCCTTTTTTCTCAAAATAAGTTAAAAAAATTATCACTTTTTTGTTATCTTCCCCAATTTATTTGGGCATACCATTTTCATATGTGAATGAAAAATTTAAAGAAAAAAAAATCTTCTTAACTTGTTTCTCATTGGGTATACAG